>JAJJWW010018486.1:0-76503 GCA_023531295.1 Papaver armeniacum | reverse complement strand
TAGAGGTGTAAAACGTGCCGGCCCGACACAGCCCGGCACACGAAGTCGCGTGCTTCACGTGTCATGTGTCGTGTTGTGCTGTGCCAACGATTTAAACGTGTTGTGCCGTGCTGTGCTTTACTAGTCAAAAGCTAGGCACAGCACAGCCCACGGGCACAACACGAATAAACGTGTCGTGTTGTGCCGTGCCGTGGTCTTTGCACACGTGCTGTAAACAATTTCAAATCACTTAATGTATACAGTAAGTCGGACATTATCACAAGAATTTAATTAGACAACATATTATTTGAAATTATTTCAAGTAAAATTAACAAGTTTATTCAATAATAAGAAATAGCCCATCAAATATAAAATTGGATTATTATCATGTAAATTAATGTTTTAGTTAAATATAGGTGACGACATTATAACAACGATGTTGAAATATATTTTACAAATATTAAGGTATTATATGTGTTGTTATAAATAAGCCAACATAAAATGTTAAAAACTAGCTAGAATAGTGACTCTTTTGTGAAATATACAAAAAATGTGATGTATTATACCTTGTTATATGGTGTATTTGTACATATTATGACGTGCTCTCTTAATGTGTTGTGCTGTGCTGGGCCACGTGCTTATCCGTGCCGCGTGCTGTGCTACGTGCCAATTAGTCAAACCCGAAGACGTCCCATTTAACTAACGTGATGTGTCGTCTTGTGCTAAGTCACGTCTTTGTGTTCGGGCAAATTTTAGCGTCTTTGGCCGGGTTGTGCTGCGTCTTTGGCACAACCCAATTTACACCTCTAGCTGGCACCATATGGCTCGCGTCATTGGCTATGGGTAAGTACCAGACCAAAATATCTAGATTCCAGATTATCTAGAAATATACCTCAAAAGGGTACTGAGCTCCAAAAAAAAAAAAAAAATTGGGGACATACAGTAACTCACTGCCCCTCATAGATTCACCGTTACATTTACACAGATACGATAGATTTTTTATCATCTCATGCATATTTGAACATTTTGTTATATATACATGATGTTGTTTAGGGCCTTCTCATGAGGAAATGGTGAAGATGAAGCATAAGGTTGTAGCCGTGGATGATGAAAGTAGGACTCTTAAGGTCAGTATATGATCGATGGAGATCTCTTGCGTAAGTATCCAAAGATAGAGCAGACATTCACTGTAACTCCAATAGTTACACAAGGACATGAGCAAAGCAGCTCAGTGAAATTGTCCGTAGAGTATGAGAAAGAAAATGAAAATGTCCCTCATCCCCATGAGTATATGGAGTGTGCAGCTATCATGAATCAAGCCATTGCTCGCCACGTTGCAAAGAATGCATAATTTATACTAGTATACGCTAGCTGTACTAATGATGCATAAATAAAACTCTTGGATCGATCCGATCCATTAAATAATATATGGTCACAGTTTAATAAATTCGCTAATTATACTCTAATTTATTAAACTGACCAAAATATCTAGAGTATACTTATAATTTGTGAATCGGTCTATATCATCTGAATATGTCCTCATCATCCGTACATTCAGAACCCGACTTAGTTTTGCAAAATTAGAAACTTCAGGAAGGAAAAGATGAATATTCTATGGTCAGTAGATGGCCTTCTGGAACAACTGTATGAAATACAGTCAATTGTACTAGTATAGTTAGATTAGCAAAAGCTAGCTTACAAAACAGTAGTTTTAATCCAGAACTTTCTATGACCTCTTTTAGTTGGTACTTCAGAGATGGGTTGAAAATCAAAAGCGCACAGAGTGGGACTACTTTTAACTAATGTTAGCTAGCAGGAAAGACGTGTAGCTGAAATAAAAGCAAGTTTTCCTCTTCGCGACAAGAGATCAAAAACTATAACTCGTCGCCTACATCTGACTCAGCTGCATCGTTCTTCTTCCGTGGGAAAAGAAACTTCCACAACTTGCTAATGAAGGTGTTGGACTCTGGTACTTCTGCCTTAACGCTACACATGGAGTGGTAGTCCTGCCCCAGATGGGGATTCACAATTCGTTCCTGCAACAGTGTAATAATTAGATTTTCATACATTGAAATTTAACATTGATCCTCTGTAATAATCTTAAAATCTTGAAACCATTAATAATAACGGTAACCATTTGAACTATAGGAAATCGCTTAGTGGTAGTACCTTGAAATCTTCAAATGGGCAGAAATCAGAGTTATCACAGCCCTAGAGACACAAAATAACATAAAAGAATGGAGTTAATTTAGTTAAAAACAATGCCAAGGATAAACTATAGAGATTTACGACTCAGAAATATGGTGAATAAGCCAATGTATGAATGGATAAGGGTAGCATCACAGTTATACTACACCAACAACAGGACTGAGTGAGAGATGAAGCAAACACCATCAAACATCAGTAACATATGAAAAGGTGCTCTTACCGGCAAGGGGACTGGAACTTCATTGTGCATTACTTGTACGAAATATTTGCTTTTCTTGTTAGATGGACAACTGTATAAAGTCAACATATTATTTCCAGCAAAAGGTGCTACTGTGCTGCACCTCCAACTACGTTTCTGTGGTGGCTTAGGAGGTAACTCCAATGCTTTCTCACGTTGTATTCTTTTATATTCTGTTCATTCAGTGGATTACCCTCCATTAGTCAGAGGAAAATGTGTAAAACACAAACTGAGAAAGTGAAAATACTAAGAATTTACTCAGAACTGAAGTATTGCGAAGAAATTTCACTGGCAGAATCCAAATATCTATATACTCTAATTCCAATGGAAAGTTGGAGTTGAAAAAAACTCACCGTTGCTTTCACGAAACAACCCAAGAAGACACGAGAATGGTACCACAGTTTCAGCATGGGCAAATCAAGTCGTGCCTTTTCATAAGTGCCTGGAGGGTGGTTTTCTAAAAAAAAAAAAAGACAAGAAACAATTAAGGAATGATAACCGCTTAGCCCTTATGGACTGATGAAATAACTACGGAAAGAGTCTATAAACTAGCCAAAAAAATTCATGAATTCATTTATTTTACCTTCTTTAGCTATAATAGCTTCTTCCATGGACTGAACAACATCTTGAAGCAAAGGAACTCCCATACGATAATTTATTGATTTCCCATAACCCTTCAATATATATGCCTCTAAATCATCTGCCCATTCCAACAAAGAAACCTGCAGAAGCACATGCTTTCGCATGTCAGAAGTATGAAACTAACATACAGGAAACATAACAATCTTCTCTAAATTGCAGGATTGTTGAGTCCCATCCACAAAAAGTCTAAGATAGACCTTAACACTAAGAATGAATCATGCGCCTTGCAACCAAACCGAAATTGTAAAAATGCGTGCCCAAACAATGGTTAAGATGTTAACCAACAATGAAAAAGTTGTGATGAAGTAATGAAAAAAAAAATATTTCTCATATGTAACAGAAGGTTTAGAGGCTCAACCAAAAGTTACACATGTTGAGCTACTCGAATCAAATCTTCACACAAAAAAATATCTAACAAGCTCACCTCAGAAGGGGTAAAGAGACCACAAGCTTGATCAGTTATGTCCAGCAAAGATGCTTCCTGTAGAGAAGAGAAGAAAAGAAGAGTTACAATGAAATGCAGTCAGTGGAAGAAATACATGGAATTTGCTTTCCCTCCGGCAATATAAAATCGCAAAGACATTCTGCACAAGAAGTGCTGATTGAGGAGTATCAACATAGATAGTCGTTACCTGCTTGCATAGAAACCATAGTGAAGCAACATCTTGCCTTGCGAAATTCATTGGGTATCGCTTAACCATTGCAGAAGCAACTTCATCCAAGATGGGTTCCTTCAGCTTACCAACAGAAGGTTCCTGACTTTTCCTATAATTCTGTTTCAGTTCAAAAACAATAACAGTATAAATATATGAAGTTTGAAAAGAGCACACTCGCACAAACATAACCTTAGCTAAAATTATTGTAGCCATAGATGTTAACACCTAGAACAACTAATGATCTCTTTAAGGCTGTCAGCATGAATTGTACATAAGAATTTTGCTTCCAGATGAAGCAGATGGCTTGGGGATACATGTATAACGAAAATCTCAAAATCAAAGAGGGACTACCTTGTAACTTTGACAGATATCATGAAATCTCAACATCAAATCGCTTGCACGACTCTCACTGGTCACAGCAAAAGCCCGATGTTTCCCTGTTCCAAGAGTTCCTTTCCCATTAAACAACCCCATGCCAAATGCCACAGCACTAGCGGATGCTCTAGGAATCTGCAACATCAAACAAGAATACAAATAACATGAGTCATTTCAATATTATTATACAAGCAGTTACGCCGATTCGATACATAAAAGCACAAGTCTAAAACCAGATGCCTAACCTGACTTGATTTCATAGTGTAAATATCAGGATGATACTCCTCCGCAAACAAATCAGGAAACCTTTCTCTCATCCTTACACCAAGTTGATACAATTCCTCCTCTCCTTTAATCACCAATTCCCCACCCTTCTTCTTTCCTTTCCATGGCGATTTCCATCCCGACAACCACCCAGGAACATTACCAGTTGAATTCCCTGTCTCACTCACAAGTGCCTCCAATCTAGTAGCCAACCTATCCAACTCTTTAATCCGTTTCTTAGTCGGCGATCTCGTTCCATGCCTCGCCTTACAAAATCAAATAAAAACTAACAAAATCAACACCACCAGTAAACCACAGATCAATTATTACAAATTTACAACAACAATTTAATGTTTAAAAATTTGGGGAAAATTACCACAAGATTGATGTGAATAGGAGTACATTCATCTGGGATCTTAGATGCAACAAAACTATTATCAGCTACATCTTTCACAGCACCATAACTACAACAACAAATTGAACTATGATTAGAACTACTAATTGCTTAATGATGAAGAAATTTGGGGGAAATTTTTAAAAACCCTAGAAAAATTATTACCTGGTAACAGTAGAGAGATGTTGTCGAACATCAAAGCTTTGTTGATTTGCAGTTGATGATGATGATGATGAAGAAATTGATAAGAAGAATATGATCAAAATTAAAACCAGAGATTTCGCCATTGACATTTTTTATCTCTTTTTGGAGAAGAATTTGTGTTTGGGTTTATAAAGGTTTAAATCTGCTATTATTGAGAAACCGTTGAAGCGAAGTAATTGATAGTTTCAAGATTCGGAATGGGGAACCGACTGGGGTTGTGTGTATAATAGCGCCTTATATTATTTATAAGGGCGCCTGTTTCTGGTTAGTCCGAGCATGAATGTGAGTCTATCTCGTCTTTTTCCGATGAGTCTAGTGACTGGGTATCTTTTTGCTTCTGTCATGTGATGTGGCCTATCTGGTGCCTAGTTAGTAGTTAGCAGCAGGGCCGGGCCAATAGGGGAAGCAGGGAAAGGCCCACTTCGGGGCAACAAGGCCAAGGGGGCAACAAAATAAATGTTCTGCTATTTGGGTTTCATTAAAAATAAAAATATATTAGGGACTTATTCATAAATGTGTTGTATACCGCACGAGAATATTGAATAGTCTCGGTGCAAAATGGAAGTCTTTTTACCCATTCCATTACATAATCATTACCCGCAGGATTTAGGAGTAAAGTTGTAAAGGTTTTCTAACGCTCATCTTTAATCTCTCGTTCTTCTTTTGTATGCTTGTACATGTTATTCTCTTGATAGTTCACTATTGTTATTGTTCGATCATTGTAGAAAAAAATGATCATTGATGTAGTTATGGGGCAACAAAAAGATTGTGCGCAGGGGCAAAAACAACCCAGACCGGCCTCGGTTAGCAATTAGGTGCCGAGGGAAGTTCCGGACAGCAAACGTCCAAGTACTATACGAATTCGGATAATTCAAACTCAGTCAAAAATCTGGTTATCGTTTTCTGGTTGGGCAGCAGTTCGGGTACAAAACTCGGCACGTTAAAAATGATAAAGAAAGAATTTGCTAATGATACATTATTTTTACCGTTAACATCCAAGATTTTAAAATCGGAAAATGGGTCATATGACCAAATCTCATAAAGTATGGGAGTAATGGACTTGTAAAATATAGTGTCCGGTGAAAATGACATAGGAAATATTAGTCATATATACCATTTGCTTTAAATTTTATTCTTTTACATATCATTTTCTCTCTCCTATTTATTTTCTTTTTCTACAATTAAAATTAGTGGGAATGTTATAAATGTCCCTTGTTTTGATGGGCTTCACAAATGCCCATATTATACAATAAATATACCCTCCCATCCGCCAAGCCCACAAACGTTTTTCCATCTTTCCATATTTACCCTCCCTATACGGTAAATAGGCAATTCATCGTTTCCTTTTTAGTTTCGGATCTAAAATTCTTCTCTCCCCTCTCGCCGAACCATCAACCTCATCACTCATCGACTCTACTATCACCGTCTTTCTCCGCCTATTTTCACCAGATTTACAGATTTAATGATGATTACGGTGGTGGTGGTGGTGGTGGTGGTGGTGGTGGTGGTGGTGGTGGTGGTGGTAGAAGATATCAAATCTCTAATAGCCAATCTTTCCAAATAAGTTTTCTTATTAGATTCACAAATCTCTGGCACATTAGGTGATGATGGCGGTGGTGGTGGAGCATGTCAAATCGCTGATGTTTTAGTTGATGATGATAGTGGTGGCGGTGGAAGTGGAGGAGGATATTAAATCCCTGTTCTATTTGTTGATGATGATGTTGGTGGTTTTGGCGGCGGTCATGGTGGTGGAGAAATTGAATCTATGTTCCGGTGAGTCGATGATGGTGGTGTTGGAGGTATGTCTCCAATCTCGACTTGTTTTAATTTGAGATTCGTTTTTATTATTAGATTTCTTTAGATATTGAACTGAACATTCAGTTTAGTTAAAACATATCTTAATCAATGTGGTTTTAAAATGTTTATACTGAAAATATTGTCCATAACTTAAAGTTTGAATTGGACAAGAATTGGTGAGAAAAAAACAGTACCAATAGGAGATGTCTGGCTTGCATTTATCAATTATTTTTGGATTTGTTATGTTTTAGTGATCTTATACCAAGCTACTTGCTTTCTATGAACTGCTTTATAAGACCCATTTGATTCCGTGGAGAGTACCTTTTCATTTTTTGACCTTCACTCTTACAAGAACCTTATGTGTTAGAAAATTAACCTTGGTCATCCCATCGTTTTTCTTTTTAATCAATATGCTTTTCAGGTCCATATATGATCATATCAGGTTGCCGGCTTCCCCGCCTCTCGCAAGTGATCTTAGTTTCCCAAGGTTTGTATATTATCCAAGAACAATTACATTTTTTTTCAGGGAGTACTTGTGTTAGTTCTAATGTTCCACGGTTTAGGGAATCAACACCAAATATTTGTGTATCAACAATAGAAATTGACCTTAGTTTAGGGAGTCAACAACCAATGTTTGTGTATCAACAATAAAAATGGTAGTCAACAACCAATATTTGTGTATCAACAATAGAAATTGATCTTAGCGTAAGGAGTCAACAACAAATATTTGTGTATCAACAATAGAAATTGACCTTAGTTTAGGGAGTCAACAACCAACGTTTGTGTATCAACAATAGAAAAATGGAATCATCAACCAATATTTGTATATCAACAATAGAAATTGACCTTAGTTTAGGAGTCAACAACAAATATTTGTGTATCAACAATAGAAATTGACCTTAGTTTAGGAGTCAACAACCAACGTTTGTGTATCAACAATAGAAAAATGGAATCATCAACCAATATTTGTATATCAACAATAGAAATTGACCTTAGTTTAGGGAGTCAACAACAAATATTTGTGTATCAACAATAGAAATTGACCTTAGTTTAGGGAGTCAACAACCAACGTTTGTGTATCAACAATAGAAAAATGGAATCAACAACCAATATTTGTGTATCAACAATAGAAATTGATCTTAGTGTAAGGAGTCAACAACAAATATTGTGTATCAATAATAGAAATTGACCTTAGTTTAGGGAGTCAACAACCAATATTTGTGTATCAACAATAGAAAAATGGAATCAACAACCAAATTTGACAAATATTTTTGAACTTTTGATTTTTTGGATCAACTTCGGTTGTTGACACTGGTGGTGGCGGCAAGCGGTGGCGCGGCAGCGATGGCAGCGCGGTAACAACAATGGTAGTGTTGTGGGCGGTGGTGGAATATTATTGGTGGTTGTATTTAGTAAGTGGTGGTGGTGGCAGGTAGTGGTGGTGGTGGTGGCGAGTGGTGGTGGACTGGTGGTGGCGGTCTGTTGGTGGTGGTGAAATGGTGCTGCCGGTGGATGTGTAATAATAGAAAAATCTATTTTTTAATGGATAAGATTTTTAAATGGAAAATAATATTGTAAGTGAGGGTATTAAAGTAATCTATTTTTTAATGGATAAAGTATTTAAATGATAGGGTATTTATATTGTTGTATAAGGATATATTTATTGGGTGTCAAAACTAAGGGTATTTAATAAATTTACCCTTAAAATTAATCGCGAGAAATGTCTTAACTTCCAAAATATAAGTCGGATTTTAATAAAATTTATATTTTTGGAAAGGGCTCAAAATCTCTACAAAACAAGATCCATTGTTGATATGAAATTCGAAAAAAAAAAAATATTTTCAACCCAGCCGAGAATACATTATGCACCCAGGTGCAACCTGACAAAAAATAATTTCCTATGAAAATATGCATTATGCACCCAGGTGCAACTTGGCCAAATTTTATTTCATAGAAAATATATAGTATGCAACCTGATCAAAATCCATTTCTTAAATAAATATGCATTATGTACTCTGGTGCATCTTGTGTACTTCGTGGATAAATCAAGATTTATCCTAGTTATAACCTACATATACAACTAAAATGACTAATTCATGATCTCAAGTGCTAAATCCACCACCATTACAATAACATTGACCATCAAAACATCAACCGAAAAATAGTATTAAGAAGAAACATAATAGGAACAACAAAAAATTCAGAAAAAAATACACATTATGCACAAAATACACATTATGCACTCGGGTGCAACCTGTAGAAATAATATTTTTTGTCAGAATATCCATTATGCACCCAGGTGCATCTTGTATAACCAGCTCTATCAAAAACCTCATCCAATTCATGACTCAAAAAACACACTTTCCATTCACAAATTTCACATCCAATAAGTACCCCTTCGTGATTTAATGAAACTTTATTGTTCCCACTCTGTTTTCTGACTTCCGTTGTCCGAAGTTAGTAGTACCAACTTGCTATTTTCGATACCTTTTCCAACTGTTTCTGCAAGACTGGTTCAGGCATAAATACAAACACTTTGTGTGCCTGATGCTGGTGACAATGGAATGAGTTTATCTGAATTCTGGAACCCTGAACACAGCTCCTTCCCAAATTCCATTCAATCAAGTGTGTAATTATATATTATTATGGGAACAGTACGCAAGTGTGAAATATTAACATACGTAATAAAATAGAAAGAACAGACAAAATTGAAGTAATTTGAGAACAGTACACACCATCTTCTACCACCAACAACAAAAACATGAGTCTAATCCGAGTAGAGGGTCCAATTTTGGAACTTTCTCAATCTTCCAAACGAATCTAGAACTTGCATACCATTTAGAACCCAGCAACCATGAAAGATGGAGATAGCTCGGTCAGCAAACTAGGGAAAAAATATAGGGACCTAGAGGCTGGAGCGGATGAAACACTTTTAATTTATTCAAGTGATGAGCATATACATCAATTTTACTCAAACTTCAAAGTCCCAATTCATCGACGGAAAAAACATTCCTCAAAAACAAGTAGATCCCAATTCACCAAAAACAGAGTAGCATGAAAAAAAAAATCGCCTTAAATCAATTCCTAACATTTTAAAACCCCTAATCGATCCACCAAGCTTCAAATCATCACCGTCCCTAACATTTCTTCCTTACGTTGTAGTGGAGATGATCAGTGAGACCATACTTCAAATTCGATTTAAGTCTTGATGATAAGAGGGGAGTTTTGAAGATCTACGAAGAAGTGTGTATATGATTTGACTTGAAGATCTACGTCGTCGAGTGGAGGTGTTGTTGCTGCTAATGTTGGGAAGAAGAATCTAAGAAGAGATTGATAAACTGAAGAGGGAGAAGAGGCTGTCGGTGGTGGAGAGATGATAAAAGGGTAATTTAGTAAGTCGGATATGATATCAGTTTTAAAGGTTGGGTGAAATATCCAATTTAGGATACTTAAACAGTATTTTTAGATTTTGGGATATTAGAATAATGCTTATATTTTGCTTGTCTTTTAGACCTAGAAATTCAAATCCAAGGCCTATTCAACCAAAAAACTGATTTTAAAATCGTAAACCGAATCGTGAATCGCTTTTTCATTTTTTAGAATCGAATCGTATATTGAGTCATGAATCGGAGATTCATAGTCAATTTTTTTAATACCTCCAACAAATAATTTAGACAGGAATATATACCATTTATTTATAAAAAAAATATTATATCTCAGGTTTTGGTCAATAATTGGTAAGAGTGAGTATGCCTACAAAAATCATTGATCATATAAAACATTTTAAAATTTTGAACTTTGATTGGATATGTAGTATATGGCTTAGTTTGGTATTGTTTGCACTTTTGTAAAAGCGCTTTTCATTGTGCGTTCAGTGTCTTTGTCTTTGAGAAAAAAACGGTTTGACGTTTGGTAAAATATTAACTAAAGTTAAAGGCGATTAAAAAAGCAGTCAAAGTGTGTTTGGTAAAATATCAAATTCAACTCAATTGTTGTTATAGCAAATGACAAAAAAAGACATATCTTTGAAAATAGTTTTATTCGATTTTATTGGGTTTAAAAATAATTAATTTTTTTTTACTATTCAATATAAATTTTTATAATTTACTAATTGTTACTATCATTATGATTGTTAAAAAAATTATTTTACTTAACACTTTTTAAGAGATATATATATATATATATATATATATATATATATAATTTTCAAACAAAAAATCAAACTAAAATTAATTAAATTATTATTTAATATATTTTTTTTATTATTGAAAAATGAAATGAAATAGTTTGAAAATAAAAAATAATAATATTTAAAGACTAAATATAAAAAATAAAAAATTGATTGTATATAAGTTTAAGGGTAACTTTTGTCATTTATAAAATAAAATAGGGACAAAAAAGATAAATCAAAAATTAAATTTAGGTGGGACCAAAGCTTATGCTTTTGTAGCTTTTAAAAGCTCCTCCTCCCCACTTTGAAAATTGAGGATTTGGGAAGTACTTTGGATAAAAAGCAATTTGATTTTTTTTTACCAAACACCAATTTCAAAAATTATTGACATATATAGGTTTTGAAAGTGCTTTTGGAAAAATAAACGCATTACCAAACTCAGCCTATAACGTTGATTAGTTCAAATATTTAGCTGGGAGGGAAGAGAGAGAAAGAGTGGTGACGTGGCAGAGAATTTCAAAAGCGATTTCTCAGATCTAGCTTTCATGGCGTCGTCTTCATCTCAACATCTTTCTGCTGATTTACACAGGAACAATCTTCAAAGATCGTTAAAAAGTGAAGAAACCATCTTGGGTTTAGTTGATTTCCCCTCTCTAGACGAAGCTTTTGGTGCAAATGGAAGGCGTATCGAAAACCCTAGAAATTCACATTTGGGTTTGGAAAATGATCAACGAAAATGATATTTGAACAGCCGTTGTAGACAGCTTCCACAGCCAGCTGCCGATGTGGCTGCTAGGTGGACAAAAGACAAAACGAAGTTTGACTGTGTTGACTTGGTGACAAAATGAATATAATAAATAAAGTACAAATTAAGGTTTATATTCCAAGGAAAACATTTTCACTCTCCCCTTTTATTATTTCCAGGCTTGATCGGGGTATACTCAAACTGATTGGGGTATACCCAATAAGACAAAATCGGGTCATTTTGAAGTAAAACCAAGCCACCCCTTAACCTTGTTTTTTCTAAATGGCTAATATGCCCTTAGTTAATTAATACTAAAATTCTGATTAGGTTAATTAATTGAGTTTAGATTAAAATTTTCAAATTATGAATTCAGTAGATTAACCTTTTGATCCATCTTATGAGTTCGATTTCGATCCAAAAATTTTGGTTTTGAAAATGCATAAGGCCTAAGCAAGGTCGTGGTTTGAATAAGTCAGCCGACAGGATATCCATGGAATGGTCAACTTTGAATAAGCTTTCGATCGCTCTTACGCCGGCAGGGTCAACTTTGAATAAGCTTCCAACCAGATATCCGCCGGAATTATCCTCGGATGAAGAACACGCCGACTATCTTGGGCAGCAATCTTAGGGTCGACATGTAAATATTTCCTACCCTTGCGGCTATTTTAAAGTCGGCATGCAAAAAAAATACAACATTGCCGGCTGACATAATATGGAAGATGTAATTTACTTTATTCATGCAATTTTGGTTACTACATTGATTGAAACATAAAACATAATCCTTGTCGACGGAAAAACGAATGCACTTAGCATGTGCATCAAGCCTTTGAATACCTAGGCGACCCTAGTGGAAGAGTTATAGTCTCGTGAGGGTTTACATAGAGGACTACCCACAAAACCTATACAAAAACTTCTAAATCCATCAGTCTTCGTCCGAGGAAGATACACCCTCCATCATCTCCGGGCATACTCCGGGATTTTGGATTCCATGAATTGATAGCTTGCATCGAATGCGAATGCTTCCCCCTTTTCCTCCAAGTAGCGCGCTTTGGCGACTTCATGCTACAAAAACATAACACAAACTTACTTTATTAGTGTTATGTAAGCATATATCTCACCAACAAAGCGTACAACCTTCGACCTCATAATGTTTGTAGGGGCATATATCTCACCAACAAAGCGATACAACCTTCACTCTTCTCAGAGTTCTCGAAGCAACAAGAGGAAAACCACCGAGATACAACATCCTGCGCGTCCTTCAACTCCAACTCTAGTACCACATGCACGACTCCCACAATGATGAAACAATTTCCAAGATATTCCATATCACAACAACCATTACGAACAAAACCATGTAAACCACGCTTGGGGACTGAGGCTCAGCATGAAGTTCCTTCACCGTCAGTCAAGGAAT
Source organism: Papaver armeniacum (assembly GCA_023531295.1). Taxonomy (NCBI): domain Eukaryota; kingdom Viridiplantae; phylum Streptophyta; class Magnoliopsida; order Ranunculales; family Papaveraceae; genus Papaver; species Papaver armeniacum. The sequence goes on along the minus strand of JAJJWW010018486.1, from coordinate 63,416 downwards.
TCTTCAACATGAGAGAGATGGTCAGTTAAGAAGCATGGAATTCGCAAGGGTAAATCGAACTGAAGAGGGAAACAATTCAACGCTCCCTCTAGCATAGACTGCGCTTCAATGGTCTATTCAAGAGCCACCTCAATGCTCTCTCCGGGACCCATGTTCGCTTGAATCCTTCTTCAACACTCTCTCCGGGATCCACCTCAACGTTTGCACAAGAAACCACTTTAACATCCTCTCGAGACGTTTCAACACTCGAGCCGCATCAATAATCTCGCGCCCGGTCAAGTTATCTTTAATGTACTCATTTCTCAACATACGTCTCATCCATCCTTCATGAGGGCCACGAGCATGAAAAACCTTGAAGTCGATAGGAGAAGGGTTATCTTGTGGAACGGATATTTTCATATAGTTGAAAGGGAGCGGTGAACAACTCATCATCAATGTTCGGCATATCTTTGAAGCTGTCAACACCTCCTGACTTGGCACCAAAGATTATACCCGGAAGACATCTCAACAGAATTCTTTTCTTCATTCTACAATAAAAGACATGAGCCAGTACTTGTATAAAAACGCGTGAGATGTGTAGTCACACACGATAGAACACACATTCACATTGGAGTACACAAGGCTGGTATTGGGTCCAAACACCCCAGTATTGATCAATTTTCAAGTCCTGTTGATCAAGTCACAAGTCCGTATTAATCAAGTCACAAGTCCTAGATTGATCAAGTTTCAAGTCCCAGTATTGATCAAGTTCCAAGTCCGGTATTGCTCAAAGTTTCAAGTCCGGTATTGCTCAAAGTTTCAAGTCCGATATTGATCAAGTTTCAAGTCCTATTTATTGATCAAGTTTCAAGTCCGATATTGCTCAAAGTTTCAAGTACGGTATTGATCAAGTTTCAAGTCCTAGATTGATCAAGTTTCAAGTCCGCTCAAAGTTTCAAGGCTGGTGTTAATCAGGACATCAGGCCGGTATAATAGGCGCACACAACATGGCCTTTCGGTCGGCACAAGGCCGACGTTTGAAGCATGTACACGTGGACCCACGTTCAACCGCGGCACACAACAAGCCCACGTTCGATCAAGCAGGCGCATGATGAGTCCCACGGTTAAGCGAAGTAGGCGGCCCCACATGCCTATCAAACAGGTGCAACAGGGTGACGTTTGGTGAAGCATATACATGGTGGGGTCCATATCCGTTCGAGGTTATATGCACGTTTCCTATGGGAAGAGAAGATACAAGTTCTATTCCCTTTTTGGCTCAAATACCCGAAAGTGGAAACCGGTCCCACCAAGGTCGTCGTCACACCTGGCAGTAGCCCCACGAACGAAGCAGCGCAGAGTCCGTCGATTAGGCACAACCTGATCGGGACCAACCGGGTTCGGGCAACACTGACAATGCCGACCTATCCTAAAATATGTATTCACTTTAGCTTGGTCATTTCAAAGTGTACAAATTTGTCATGCCTACCCCACAATAGTGTAACCATTGTGTGCTAGGCAGGGGACTTAATGTTGATGGTGGATTTTCATTTAAGGTTAAAATTTTAAAAGCCAGAAAATTATGCGCTGACATCTTGTAAAAGATAAAGCCATTAATAAGTGTTGGATACTCCTTCACTTTACTAATTCACCTAAAACGGAGCATGTGGCAACAATCCCATTCTCACAATTAAATATACAAAATTCATCCAGGTTGGAGCATGTAGCAACAATCCCATATACCCCGTGAATTTATAGCATTATTAATTAATGCGTAGCGACCTTGTATTTCGTACTCATTATCGCGCGGCATGACGACTGAGTGTTGCTCTCAAGAGCAACACGAACCTCCAAGCATTATAATGAAAGCATGTACGAAATACCCGTACGAGCCGCAACTCTCGAATGTGTTATACTAGCCCGATTGAGAACTCTCGGTGTGTTATACTAGCCCGATTGAGCATCCGCATCGACCATATCGCCGGATATGATCTCGTTCATCCAACTTCACCAAAGATGATTGGATGGCCCAGATCAATTCCATAACCCCCAAGCAGGTATGGAATATTCACTGCCGAACCAATGCGGGCCCCGCATGGTCGGCCTCGCCAAAATATTGGCCTAGCTTGCCAAAACTTCCAAACCAGAGCGTGTGGCGGAATATTACATGTGTTGCAAAACAGTCTCAACCATCCATCTTCGCAGGTATAGATGGAGGGTGTAGATGTAGATTCAAAGGGCCCAGAGCATGTCAACACAATCACCGTGGGCCTGCCTACATACCTGACCAATCGGTCAGGACCAACCATGGTTGGTTATCCCAATTCGTACGCCGAATAAAGCATGGTCGCACGGCCGTGAAACCCAAAATTAGGGTTTTGAGCATCACGAGCGTCCATCTTCTCCGGCACGAATGGAGGGTCCCAGATTAGATTAAGCAGGTCCGGTCATACCAGCATGACCACCGTGGGCCCGTCTATCCCCTCACCTGATCGGCCAAGGCATATCATGCCTAGTTATCCCAAAATCGTCCGCCCAAACTAGCGTGGTCGCACCTCCTAAATTGCAAACTGATCTCGACCACTCAACTTCACCGGACGATTTGAGTGGCTTAGATCATGTTTTCATGGGACAACCAGGTATAGGGCGTGAATACCAGCCTACCACCTACACGTCGGGCGGATTGAGCAAGAACGACCAAGCTTGGTCGTCTTGGAACGCTCGCCCGAAGTGAGCACGATGCGCGGCTTTTGCGGCACCGTGATTTCTGTTGCAAAATCGATCTCAACCACTCCTCTTTTCCTGGTCAAATTGAGTGGCCTAGATCGCGCCTTTATGGGACAGAGGTACGGACGTGTACACCGGCATGACGTCTACACGCATACCCTGGGTCGGTCCTTTCCAAAACACTTCCCATGCTTGGTTTCGACCAAGCTGAAGAGTGATGTCTGCGCACCTCTTCAAAACCCTAATTCCATCAACGGTCGCAGATGAGTGTCTCAAAGATCATCTTGTCCGTCCAACTTCACCGGCTTGGTTATACAACCCTGGTCGGAGTTAATTGGTCAGTGCAGCGTCATGGTGATCACCACCCGTCACTTTACCACACCATGATGCAGTACCTGCATAAAAATACACACGATACTTCACAAGTATCAATTTCCTGAATAACGTAGTTATTCAATTTAGCATTACATGCTACCTTTTGTGGGTCCCACGATCCACACATTCCAGACATCAATCATGTCACAAACTGGGGGATACATACTGGGGTATTGGTCTGGCGGTTTACAGCGTGCAACGTGCAACGCGCCATCACAAGAACGTGTCGGGGAAGTCATGGACGGTTAGAGATGACAGAGAAGTGGGCAGGACTGGTCGTGTAACACCAACACACAACTCCACTACTCCATCACTCCACTTCCTCCACTTCCCACGAGACGTGAATATGGCTCGAATGACTTGTATAAATAGGTTCTCCTCCCTATTTTCCAAACAGGGAGAAAAACAACACAAGTCCAGACGAGACAGAAACCAAGTGTTAATACAAAACGTATTCAAACACCCAGAGCCTGCTTGCATCAATCGTAAGCCTGCTCACCTTTCTGTTACAAGTCATAAGCAAGCCAACACCTTCACAATCTCAACACCTTCTTCGCTTACCTCCCTAAGATCAACCCATCTCCTTCACTTTGTGACCGAAACAAGTCTAAACGGCCATTTCTTGGTTTAGGCCGGACTTGCACTGAGATTGATTTCCGAATCTACAAGCACTCACCGCGTAGTGCATTTGTTTAGGGTTTAGATTCATTCCTCATCCACACACCCCAAATTACCAAATCCGGGCAGGAATAGTTTTCACCAATAAACAAAGGGTATATTTGTTGGGTGTCAAAACTAGGGATATCTAATTAATATACCCATTATATAATGGTTCAAAGAAAATATTAGATAACATTTCATCAACCACGACAAACTTGAGCAAGACTAAAGGGAGGGAATTGAATTCTCCTACCTTCTATGAAACTCTAGAGATTATAAGCATTATCATCTTCATGTAAATCCAAGCTCAATTCTTCCATATTCCAAACAAATTTCTAGAGTTCTTCCTTCCAAAAATCCCCAAAGCAAAAGTATCCAAAGGAGAAAAAGAAGAATCAAAGAGGAGTTTGAGTTCTTTTGGTCACGCCATTTTAATTTGGGTCATGCAAATTACTCAAATGTCCCTTGCTACTCATGTAAGCCACGTGTCTTGCATGCTAAAATTTCTTATTTTACCAAATCTTCTACAATGGCTAACCCCTATGGGCTAGATTGGAGTGCTAGATTGGCCAAAAAGTGTTGCAAATCAAGAAAAAAGTGTTGGAAAAAAAATTAACAGTGATAGTTGATAGTTCTCTCACCTAGCAAGTGCTCGCAGTCCAACTATTAGCGAGATTGAAACGCTGAACCGTTCGGCGATCAAAAAGTGACATAAACGCCGAACCATTCGGCGCTCTATATTTTTTACTAATTTTTGAGAGAGAATGTGATGTAGAGAGAAGAAAAAGAGGGAGAGAGAGAGCGAAAAAAAGAGGGAGAACGTGATGGAGGGAGGAAAAAAGGGAGAGAGAGAGAGGAAAAAGTTGGAGAGGGAGAGGAAAAAGGTGGAGAGAGAGATAATGATTAGTTTTTAAAAAATAAAATTATGTAACGCCGAACTATTCGGCGTTTAGCGCTGTTCTATTCAGCGTTTCGCTGCTAGATTAGCAATACCATAGGACTTAGGAGGTTGCCCAGGCTGACGTGGATGGCCAATCTAGCAGCTAGATATCTAGCCCATATGACTAAGCCTAAGTAGACACATAATGCTCACAAGGGATAATCCAAGAGTGTTAAAGGCACTCCATAACACACTTTCAGGCACTCTAAGTGCAAAATTGGGTTAACGGGTTCACTTAGACCCGAGAAAAGGTACGGAGTGTCACATAATTCTTGGACCCAAAAGTCCAAAACTTGTGTTCTTATATATCTCCTTGAGCCTCTTAAATTAGAAACCCTAAACCCTAGAATAATCATTAATAAATGGCTTAGTATAGTACCTAATCCCATATACAACAAATGGCATCGTTCGACTCGGAGGAAGATTTAGCAATCACCCAAGCATGGTACGCCGAAACTTGTCCTTCAACTATAGATAACAGCACGCGGGATTCCATGTGGTTGAAGATTTTTAACAAATTTATTCACGATTACGGTAACCCGAAAGGAAGAACTGCTCAACAAATCGAGTAACGACACGACATCATCCTAAATGCTATGGTTGAGTATCCAAAAATGAAACACCGGATTGACCACACTACCCACAATAGATTGTCCCTCAACAACTCGTAAGTATCTTTATGATTAATTCGACACAATCTACTCTTTTTCAATTTTTATGTAACAAACAAAGTTTGTCCGTTGTTTTTGTAGCATGAAGCCGTAAAACCGCGTTACTTACAAGAAAAGGGAGAAGCAATCATGTTTGAAGCCAACGTGAACCATATTGTAACCAAAGTCACGGAGTAACACCAGCTGGGCGAATCGGAAACGGATTCTTCTTAAGAAGATTGATAGTTTAGTGTTATTTGCTTAGGTTTTTAGGGTATTTGTGGGTACATCTCTGTGTAATCCCTCACGAGACTATAACTCGTCCACTTGGGTCACCAAGTGGTTTAAAGGCTTGATGTACGTGCTAAGTGCATTCGTTGTTCCGTCGACAAGGATTATGTTCGAAATAAATTATAGTTCCGGCTTAGTATGTAAACATATTTCAATTGCCTACTGGTGCCGGCGTGAATTGTAGTATATTACTCTATGCCGGGGTAGAGTGTCTAATTTACTTTGTTTCGTGCGGTACAAATACCTTTATGGCATTTGATTGAAAGATAACGTAATGCCGGTAGTCAGTGCCGGCATGTCGGTTATCGTTATCCCAATGCCGGCTCGTTCAAAATTCAATGCCCAACGACTATTTTTTTAAACAAAACCAGCAAAGACAAGTGTCGGCGTTGATACTAGGGCACTGACTATGCCGGCACTATAAAGCCGTTGTGCATTCATCTATTTAATGAAATGGATTCACCCATTGCACTTGATACCTCCAATGGCAAATCCATCAGCAACTACCGATTTCATCATTGCCATGGAAAAAGACAAACTTAGGAAAAACAAACTATCCACTCCGATGGGAAATCAATTATCATCCACCACCAACTCAAATCCATCAACAACAACCGATTTCATCATTGCCATGGAAAAAGAAAAACTCAAGAAGAACAAACTATCCACTCCATTAGGAAATCAATTATCATCCACCAACTCAATTGCCTTTATACTAGAAAAAAAAAGTAAGGAAGAAACCACCAATTCAATTGCCTAAATTGAAGAAGAAATACTTTAGAGGAAAGAGAAGAAGAAGTGGAAGCAAAGCTTGAACATTATCGCAAAGAAGCTAAATAGATCCTTAAACGTCAAAAACAATCTAAGATAGAAGCGGATGTCGAGGAAGAAACCGGGTGGATTAAAAATTACTACATAGTATCGGATTTCCGGGAAGATCACCGCCCTTCGAATCTTTTTTGAGGTCTTGTTAGGACTGGGTCCTGCATGAATAACTTCTTGGAAGGTAAGAAATGCGAAATTGATTACTGGATCTCTATGTACAAAATCGAACAATTGCACTCATAAAGTTATGTCGCAAATACAACAAGTTTATTGCAAGATACATAGGGAATAGGTATCAAGCTCGGGACACATATACCAAGTGGAGAAAAGATCCTTTTAGGCATTTCGAAGCTGTTTTGCTTATTGAATCTCGTTCCAAGAAATGATGTTAGTTGCAATTGGCTTGAGATCTTTTATTTTATGTGTAACGGTGTTTATGTTTATTTCCTTAAGAAATGTTGTTAGTTGCAATTAGTTTAGGTTAATGTTTTTAAGTTTATTTCCTTAATATTATGTGGTTATGTGGTTAATGTTGTTTATTTCCATTTGTCTCATCATATGTTTTATTGCCCAATGAGAGACGTTGAATTATATTCCTTGGAGCAACTTACCATAACGAAGAAATTGAATCATCCTTTCCATTGATCTTTTCTCAAAAGCCTCCTTGATCCTATTGATATCTTGCTTAAAGTATTGCTCCATTGCCTCGGTGACCGTAACCACATTGCCTTGACCGGACTGGATGAGATCTTTAAATCTCATATGAGCGGACTCAGCTGCACTAGTTGCTTCACTCTTGAAGTGTCTATACTGGTTTGTCCATGCACGCACAAATTTTTCCTTGAAATTATCCAACCATTGAGTCCGAAAATATCATACGGCAGTCGGATAAACTTCGTTCCAATCGGCAATAAACTTCTCCAATCTCTTTTCATACATAACCTCGGTAAGAGACCAATAAACTTTCTCCCAATCTCTTAGAAATTCCAACCACTTTTTATGATTTTCCGCATGTTCTTTGTCCACTCGCTCCTTTATCTTGCCTCTCTCATCTTCTTCTTTCTTCTTCAAGGGATAGTTTATTCTTTCAACATCTTCCTCTAGTTGTACCATCATTCTCTTCTTAATATCCTCCTTTGCGGGTTCAAACAAGGCATGGCAAGTTTTTATCACATTATTGCGTATATGATATGTACATAGGAAATTTTGTGTGTCCGGGAAGACGTCGGATATTGCTTTCATTAATGCGTCATCGTTATCGGTTACGATGACCCTCAAGTTGATTTTCCCGGAAGAACAATTCAATTTTCGTAATGCCCAATGATAATTATAGTCCCTCTCGTTTTCCATTAAACATCAAGCCAATGTGAATGTTACCTTGTCCGAGGTTTTCCCCACGATGTTGAACAACGTCATATTGTATTTGTTTGTCTTGTAGGTGCAATCCATCAAAAGAACACCACAACATGTATTTGCCAATTGTGAAAGCAAAGGATGTGAAATGAATATTTGAGGGGGCTTCTCGTCCGTCCCTCTTTAATGATACGCGTGTAGTTGTGATCCCAAACTATCTTCTCAAATTCTTGCATAACGCTCCTCCCTTCCCATTCCACCCTTCTAATATTTGCTTGTGCGGCATAAATTGTACGTAGAAAAGACACGTTAGTCTCATCCTTTTCCTTGAAGCCTCTGAGAATTTATCTCGGTTTGATAAGTGCTTTGGTCAATCTCTTTACATCCTCGAACTCGTCAGGTTTTATCTTCGCAACTAAGGAGTGACCAACAAAATCTTTCGGATCCTGGTGGTTATGACACCCACACAAAACCTCACAATCCCAATTTTTCATGTCATTTAAACGGAATACAAGCTTAAACGGGCAATTATTCTTCCTCGTACGAGTCTTGTATACCCCATTAGTCTTCTTTGGATATACATAATCCTTTCTCTTGTGGCTATTCTTCTCCTTGTATTTCCCACTTCCCTCGCAAGTCATCTCAAAACGCCTCTTCAACCTTTGGTATTCCTCACCAACACACACATGTTCTTAAAAGCCGTCTCTTTAGCCCAAGCGATTGCTTCATTTCGATATGTTATTCCCTGCATAAGAACAATTTCGCGTTCATTAGAAGGTTCATTACTATCAATCCATTAGTAAAGTTCAAGATACTAGGTGAAAAGTATTTTTGGTCACATACCGGAGGGATTTTATAGTATCCGGACGTATCCCGATAAAGCGTCTTTGCATTTGTTGTATCAATATATGTCACCACCTAAAGATCGAATGAAAATTAGTTCCAAACAAAATTAAAACACTATGCCGGAAACCCGTACCGGCATGCTCGACCATTGTTCCGGCATAGTCTAAGTTAGCCAAAACGGAAGACCAAATTTGAAACCTATTCCGGCACAAATGTTTCATTAGAAAACAACGTCGGAATCACGGGTGTCGGCATTCTCGTAATCTATTTTCCCAAGCCGGTACAAAATTCCGGCATTGAAAATAATTGATGTTGAACGCCAGTTTTGGTGCTGGCATTATCGATATTGATGGTACCACGCCGGTACCCAGTTCCAGCGTTGATGTTTATTAAGTTTCAATGCCGGTTTTTGGTTTGGGATGGTACTGTTTCCTGTATGTTTTTCATGCAGTACCGGCATGGTAACCTATCAATGAAACCATGCCGGTTGAATATTCCGTAGTATATTCCTTGGTAGGTAAAAATGTTAACTGCGTACCGGCATAGTTTTTTAGAAGAATGCTATGCCGGATCAATATTCAAAATGGGGGATATCGGTCTACCGGCATGGTCGTAGTATGAATACCATGCCGGTACCGACATGGTATTCATACAACTACCATGCCGGAACCTAGGTATTTCAGTTGAAAAAAATGGCGGGTTTAAAGAAAAAAAATCGATTTTTCAACATCTTAGCGACTTTACCCGTGTGTTGGGGATGCTACTATGTTGTGCAAGTTTACTTTCTTGTGTTGGTTCTTCAAGAAACTCTCCATACTCACAAAATAATCATTCAAGGGTGTTGGCTCAACAAAGATTTGCAATTGAGAGTTGTTGTCGTTTAGCTGAAGATTCAAGATATGCTCCTTGTTGTAGTTGAGCTAAAGATTCAAGATTAGCATCAATTCTCTCTTCACAATCATCCTCCATTTTCCCCAAAAAATTTCTCTCTCAAAATATTTTTCCCTCCTTCTATTCTCACCTCACTAACTCAAATTCAAATAAAACACACAAGAATCATTTATAAAAAATCTTATGATTTTACTAATTCTTATTAATCACTAATCCCGATTAGTGAGGGGTAGATTAGGTATTACGTAAAATACTTAGATAAGGGGTGACCCCGAATTGATATCTGGATCCAGTTTTGTCCTTTTCTTATATCCCCAATTCCTTTTTATATTCCCCAATTTCGTCTTCTTTAAAAACTCTCCGTATTGGGATATACATAGGGCTGTCAATGGATATTCGATATCCGGTAGCCGCTTCCGAATATCCGGATTCCTTTAGGTTAATATCCTACATAACGGTTATCCGATATCCTTAACGTAACGGATATCCGTTTATTAACATAACGGTATCGGTTAAGGGAGTTTCCGTTAGGTTAATATCCGATACCGTTAGTGCATATCTATATCATAAAATTTTAGGAAATTTTCGATACCTCATACCCTTTAGGTTTACTCTTTAGCCATTTGATTACGTCTCTCCTAAGTAAATATCGGAAATTATCGAATATTAACGGAAATTATCGGAAATTATTGAATATTAACGAAAATTATTGGAAGTTTTTCGTATCATGAGTAGATAACGTAAATTATCGGAATAATATCCGATATCCGATAGCTTATCCTTAACCTTATCGATATGAAATTTTTGAATTCGACGGATATTATCGGATACCGGATCCGATAACCCTTAACCTTAACCTTATCGGTATTGCCAATATCCGAAGGATTTTTATCCATTGACAACCCTAGATATACATGGATTATTTGTGGGCTATGGAAATTTAAGTATACGAACAAGGTATGTTAAGGGATGTCGAAATTATGTAAAGTTACGTTACTACCTTTAACCGGTTCTACTTAAAACTAGCCCTTACCAAAACCACGTTTCATTTTCCCATCTTCTCCTCCAACCTTAATGATACTCTCTACATCTGTTTTCTAACAAACGTGAATCTTTTCAAAGAAATAAGTGATGATATAAACTCAATCTAATACTTTATTTGCATATTAATTAAGTTGAAAAATTGAAATTGTTGAATTGCAATTAAAACGTTGTCACGGTATATCTTCACCTAGCATGTAAAATTTTCATGTTTATCTTTGGTCGTCATGGTCGTAGGATGAGTAGCATGACGACCTTTCATCACGTTTTCATTTCTGAATTTTTTGACAGTGTCGTCTTAGTCGTCATCAATAAACCACTTCGACTAATGATGAATTATGAATAATCCTGTATATGGTTTGAAAAACTAAATATGTCGAATATTAACTGACAGAAACAAGTTGTTTTTGTGTTCAACTTTGTTATCAGTCTCCATGGTTTAACTCGAGTAGTCAATGTGTTTCATTTTCGACCTTGCTGACTAATAACATCTAAAAATAAGTTTTCTGGTGTTCAAATTTGTTGTTAGTTGTCATGGTTTGTAAAGTATAACACGGCGACTATAACATAAAATAAACAGTCGTCATTTTATTACATACTCGAGGACGATGACTAAATGCAATGCATTTCCACTGTTCCTGACCATGTAGCTTGTATATAAAAATTTTAATTGATTCCTTGTCCAAAAGGTTAATCAAGGAAATAAACATGTTACTCGATCCTCCTTCAAAAAGTCTATACAAAAGAGGAAAAAACTCTTGACCACACGACTTAGAGGTGGAATTATGAAACCAGGAAATGCTTATACGTTCCGTGAGCGCAATCCTATTATAGCATCGTCACCGAAAGAAAAAAGTAATCATGAGAAGACTGATGATGACTTAAGAAGTTTATCTGTTAGAAATTATAGAGATGATGATAATAAAATTCATGATGATATAGTTGATAAAGATGTTTTAATGAAGTTTTAGAAATAGGTAACTGTTTGTACCCTATTAAAATGGTGCACGTGCGTACCGCACAAACTATTGCATAACGGTAAAACACGGTTTATTGGAGAAACTCGTTTGGTTTATTATGGAAACCCGTCGGTTTATTAAAGAAACCCACATGTCTTATTATAGAAGCCCAGTTGGCTTATTTTGGAAGCCCGCCATTTTATTAAAGAAACCCAAGGCTTATTAAAGAAGCCTAGTTGGTTTATTATTGAAGCCCATTTTGTTTATTATGGAAATATAATTGGCTTATTTTGGAAGCCCAGTTGGCTTATTATTGAAGCCCATTTGGATTATTATGGAAACCCATTTTTGCTTATTATGGAAGCCCAGATAAATCCTAACAGAAAGAGGATAATTGTCTTAGGTGGTTATAGTTATTATTAAAAATAATAATTATTTAAGATCCTAACAAAAAGAGGATAATTATCTTAAGTGGTTATGATTATTATTCAAGATAATAATTATTTAAGTTTAATAAGGATTATGATAAGTATTAGAGGGAGTAACAAGTTTTATCATGAATCTGGTTGTTTTCTTGGATTTATACAGATGTGGGAAGTTATTAGGATACCTATTAACCCCTAAAGTTAGATCTACTGCTGCCTATAAATAGAGGCTAAATCTCAACTGAAAGGGAAAAAACAATCTAAACTGGAGGAGGAAGAATTTTCTACTCATCTTCACCAAATTTCATCTTCTTAGATAAGCTTTTTTATAAAAGAGAAAATCCATTGTAATACATATATCAATAAAGCTTCACTCCCCAAGGGGATTCATCCGTGGATGTAGGCATTACTTGCTGAACCACGTAAAATTCTTATCTTCATTGTTTATTGTTTATATTGTTGTCTTATTTTCTCATCATAATCATCATCATAAATCAATCGTGTTTTGTGCTTTAAATTAATTTTTGGTACAAACAATAACGATGAAGATGAAGTTCTTGAAGAAGATAACAACGGAGAAAAAGATAATGTTGAAGAAAAAAGTAATGATGTTGAATAAGGTGATGGTGCAAAAGGAAATAAGAATTAGAAACCAAAGAAACTTATTGATTCTCACATGCCTCCCTTTCACTTTAAGAATAAACATAACCAAATGAGTCACTCCTTGTGTTACCCAAAGATTGTGAACATGTGCTTTTAAGATATAGAGACTCATGGGAATATGAAATTTACTCTACGATTGTAAGTAATCTCAACCTTTTTTTGGATAAAATAAAGTTTTATTGCTTAAGGAACGGAAATGTTTTGCTCTCTTGCCAGGAGACTACAAATTTCATCAGAGACATTATTCGACAGACGAACGATGCAGCAGGCACTCTCACTACCTTAGCTACTAGATCTGCGACTTGATTGTCATCTTGTCTTACAAAAGAAAAACAACAATAACTAAAACTCAAAATTAAATGTTTCATTTCCTTCAATATACTTATGTTCTCCCACCTAATAAGTACGGTGTCCTCAGTGATTGATTGGATGACCACTTTTTCATCAGTCTCTATAAGAATCTTTGTTAGTTTCTTTGTTTTTGCCCATAATATATCTTCACGTATTTCCATGCATTTACCAGCTTCCGGACTTAAAACTCCATTTGCATGGTGTTCTTGATCCCTTCGTAAGTACCTGCTTAGTCACACAACAGAATGCCAGTGCCAAGTTGGTTAGTGAAGTGACTAAAATAAGCATCGACATTAAGTCTTAAGATACCTGGCATAGGAGGTTATCATTGTGATAGCTTATTAATGCTTAAACTAGGATGACTCATGTCATTAATTATTATGCATATGAGAACTTAAGTGAAGATGAATCTTAATTGTGAACAAAAGTGTAAGGGTTTAGAGTAAATCCTTGACATATGGCATCTCATCTATCTTTATATATGATCCACGCCCTACCATTAATGCGTACAACCATTGTTCATCTTTATCAATGTAGTTACTTGAGAACCAGCTTTCAACCCATTGAGAAACATTATTGCAGCTGCTTCTAACTAAGTCTTTATTAACATTAGGTCCTCTTCATAGAAATTTGGCATGTTTGCACTAAAAAAATAAGTGTTCTATAGTTTCCTCACTACTCCAACGGATTACACAATGGACGTCAATGTTGTTATTGTATAAGGCTAATCTGCTTCTAGTAGGATTTAACTCCCCTATGCATTTCCACACAAACAACTTAATCATGTGAGCAATATTGCACCGCAATAAAGATTTCCATGTGCATCTTGAACAGTTCTTCCATTGATTTGAGTCTCCTGTTACTCAATATAAGCTTTTTATAAGTGCTTTTTACCGATAATTTTCTGTTTTTGGCATGCATTCGTAACATATATAAAGTCCTCTCTAGAAATATCACAGTGTAAACTATGTATTTTTAAAGAAGTTTCTGCATCAAATAACTGATTCAGCAGATCAATATTCTAAGAGTTAGCATCTGGAAGAAATTGTTCCTCGACGTCTTAGAATATGTAGATATGACTTATTGGTGAAGGAGAATTATCCAACCCTGGAGTCCATATGCCCAACTAGATTTTTGTTTTCTTTACATGGTTGATTTCCATGAGATAGTTTTGGTAAACAACATGAAACCTTTTAATAATATCTTTCCGGGTGTAGGAGCAATTGGTAGCTTTTATTTTTTGATGCAATATATCTCAATTCTTGAAGTACTTACTACTAAAGATTTGAGATAAAAGCTCAATATATTCAGTGCATATTCTCCATGCTAGTTTAGTGAGTAATGCCAAATTGAGCATTTCTGAATACCTAAAATCCAGACCTCTCATTTCCTTAGGTTATCATTTAGAAATGCTAAATTGATCATTTATAAATCCTCAAAAGTCGGACCTCTCATTTCCTAAAGCCAACCTAACATATTAGCTCCTTTATTGACTTGTACCCCGAAAGAACTTTTTCTGAATTGAAGTAATCTTATTAGTAGCTGAACATGTAACTCAAAAGTACCCATTTGATACATTGGGTTTGAGTTCAGAACATGTTTAATCTTAGTGGACCTTTCTGCATGTGCTAAAGAAGTAGAAGACCATGTTGATAACCTATCCTGTAAATTTTTCTATATGCTTCTAAAAGCTTCTTTTTTAGAGCGACCCAAAAGAAGGGGTGAATCATTTTATTTAGAATACATAGTCTTAACTCCAAGGATTTGAGTTAAAGTTTCTACAATTCTCGTTTAGTGTGCTTATGAAGTGGATTGCAGACTTTTGAAAGTTGATAACTGTTTGGGTGCTGAAGTTATGAAGTAATTCCAACTTATTGTTGACTGAAGAGAGGGTTGCTTGAGTGAAAATCAAGCAGTCATCTTCAAAAAGTAGATGATTAATGATTGTGTTATAAAATAAAGAATTAGGAAATCCTAAACATAAACAAGTAGAGAGAAAACATATGAGAAAGCATTTCATTCATGGAATTAGTGTATCAAATACAATTGTGTAAGGACCTCTATTTATAGGTCATATAATAGAGTGGGTAGTTAATGGCATTAAGTATTATAGGTCATGGCATGCAACCATTACTAGCCATTAACATGCATGAACTTAGATGAGGTTACAAGAGAAATAAGAATGTGTAAGGGTGATGAAGTAGATGTAAAGGTGGTGGTGTAAGCGTGGTGTAAATCCACCAAATAATTATTTACAACACTCCCCCTTGGATGACACCACACTACTATGATACGGAAAACCCAAAAGGAACAAAACCTAGATGAAGGAAAAAAGATTACAAATCGTATCATGGTGTTGGACGCGTTAAAAATTGCTTCATTAAAAACCTACTAGGAAAACCCGTTGGGACAAAACCAAGAGAAGGAAAAAGAGTACAACGCACATAAATGTCCATTACATAATATTGATGTTCTCCCCGATGATATGCACCCATAGAAGTATAGAAATAAAAGTTACATAATGTTGATCTTCAAGTAGAATTACTGGTCATCTTTGTTCAAAACAAGATATAAGTTTGTCTTCAATTATGTCTTCGGATATCTCTTTAAGCAAATTTCTTCAAGTTCATTGCCTCATCAAAACCTTGTCAGGAAAACCCAGAAGAAAAAAACCTTGACAAAGGAAAAGAGTACAACTGTAGATGTATTAAGAAAAGGAGTTTGACAAATATATGTTGCCTCGTTAAAACCTTGAGAAGGAAAAACCAAAGGGGGACGAAAACCTTGACTAAGGAAAAAGAGTACAACTCGTAAAGTCCAATATATTCTCTAGTAGAAAGAAGATATCTCTGTTGATTGGTTTGACGATACTGTAGTTGCAGGAATTCCCACAATACATCCCTCACAAGAATTCATAATATTCAACACATCTTTAAGATCAACAATCACCCTTTTTATTAATTGAGTTAGAAATTTTACAAGAAGGAAATGAATTCAAGAATATAATTGCTACTATAGACTTTCTCTCTCCTCTAAACTTTCTCTCCACTCCCAAAAAGATCTCTCTCTCCCTTAAGCCTCGTTCGTCTCTTTATATAGGATATTACATAGTGGGTGACAACTAAGTTGTCCTTTATTTTCGGATCTAACTTGCGATATTCTCGCAAGTATACAAATGATTAATTTCGCAACACTCCTAAATCTCGCTAGGTTGCCACATCTTTCTCGTGTTTAGGTTGTCCTCATTTGTTGCGTCATTTTTGTAATCACTCTGCGATATCTTCGCAGTGTGTTGTCTAAAGATTTCACAAAGGTATTGATGTTGCGATATTCTGATCCTACATCTTGCCTCTTCTCATGTCATGAGAACTAGTGCTTCAAAATGCCGCAGCCATTCATTTTTCCATATTCTTTTGTACTGGCATGATTCTGTACTTTTACGCAGAATTTATTACACGTATTTCCCCTTCCTTTCATTTCTTGACACGTCTTTTTCAACCGTTATTTCTCGACCGTTCACGTCTAGTCTTCGCATTAAATGTGCTTATCTTTTCGAGATTTCTTCTCTGTATATATTCTTCTCATTCTTCTCTTTTTTTCTTTTTTTTTTACTTTCCTTTTTATCTTTTCTCGCAACTTCTCTTCATCGTTTCTCCGTAAATTCCGCTCCCCGCTACCGTAAATTTCCTTGCTTCTATTTCTTTTGATCTTTAGTTTTTTCTTCATTCCCATAATGAAAATGCCTCCAGTTGGTCATAAGTATGAAACTTCTCTTGAAAGAATTCAGAAAGATTTCGAAGAGAAGGGTTTCACATTAACCACTATTCCTAATCAAGAATCTAAATCCATTCTTTCTGCCAAATTGTTTTCTGATCATCATTGTGATGATAAAGAAATCATAGTTTCGCTTGGTCAAATTCTCGCTGGCCTTCCTATCCCTCTTTATGATCCAAATTTTCCCTTGTTTTATGAAATTCTTGCTCATGCGAACTTCTCGCGATCCATCTACCAATTAAGTGGGGACCTGTATCCGCTTAATACTTGAATTCGCCAACCGTGGTGCTGGTAAAGGATCTCTTTATCCCAAGGAAGTTAGGGATCCTGAATATGAGGACTTATAAATACTTGCCGAAAAATATACCGTAGAGAGTTTCTTTGAAAATTATGAAATAATAAATATGAAGAATGATAAAACTCGCTGGGGTGTTCGCTTGAAGAGGAAAGAAAATGTTGCCAGCGATAGAATACTTATGCAAGATATTGATTGGCATTCTGGCAAGAATAATACTTCTCGCCACTCTAAAGATGATAGATGGTGTGTCTTTCCATTGGTTCTGAAGGGGCCTTATAATTCTGGTTCAAATGTACTTCCTGCGAATCTCGCTACTTATCAACCTTGGGTATTTAACTGGCCCGAGAAAGAGAAAGAGGTATGTTTCTTAAATTTCGCTCAGTTTATAGTCTTCATTCCTCTTTATACCCATTAATCTTGCGAAAATTTCAGGTTACCAAGATAACAAAAAGCTACAAAAGGACTGCTAAGCCAAGCACCCTAGCGGCACTTCGTTCGATCACAGATGAAGTAAGAAATAATTTCTTTTATTATTTTTAACAATATTGTTGCCTCTGTTTCTTATCTTCATTCTTGTGCGAAGATTGGTGTAATGGTTGTCGAAGAAGAAGGGTCTAAGGTTGCGAAGACCAAAGGCAAGGGTAAAGGTTCTCTTCGCAAGGGGAAGTCCGCTGCCCCGCCTTCGAAGAAACGAAAAATTCACTCTCCCTCTCCTTCAAATATTCAGTCCAGCGAAAGTTCTGATGATGATGATAATGATGATGTTGATATTCCTTTCGCGAGAGAAGATTTTCCGCCTGAATCTTCTATGGCACAACTGTTTAGCATCTTCTCTGACTCCATGCAAGGGATTGGGGATGATCGTCTCTCCATTACATGCAAAGCTCTTGCGAATATATGCGATGCTCCTTTACTGGATGGTGATGATTCTCTTCATGGAGTCTCCAGATCAGTGACTCCCATCTTTCTAAATTCACTTGGTGTCTTGGTATGCCTTCGTTTCTCTATTTCTTCATAATTATGATTTAAAGTTATATTATATCTTGACAATTTCTTCATTTTCCTTCGCATGCCGGGAGAGCTTCCTTCGCTGTTGCCTCAGATCTTGAGAAAAGACGTGGGGTTCTTGAAAACAAAAATCTTCACCTTCGCAAGAGAAATGAAGAACTAGAAGCTAAAGTTGTTGCTCTTTGTGAAAAGAACAAACAATTGGAAGCGGATTCTTCGACTCAAAGGGACAAGATATCTAGTCTTCAAGATGCCAATAGGAAACTTTATGGTATGAAATTTTTCTCTTCTCCTTTATTTTGTTTTCTCATTACCCCCCCCCCCCCCATCTAATTTATCATTTTCGCAGACGTCTATGATCTTTCTGATGAATCCATTCTCCTTCACTCATTCCCTAATTCTATAGATAATAACACCCTCCTTGAACATATTAATAATTCCTTAAATAGTTTCTCAAATGACAAGATTAAATCTCATCCCATAGATGAACTCAGATCCAAACTTCGCCTATTAGAAATTGACCATAGATCCAGCTTAAGCTTAGCCAACTAATTTAAGCGTTTCTATCTTAATTATAAAGAGGAGATTAATGCTTTAAGAACCAAGATCAGTGATCTCATAGATGATAAAGATCGCATCGCTAGACAAGGTGCTCAAGCGTTAGCGAAATTCCAAAAAACTCTTCTTGAAGTTCAAATTGAACGAGATGAATCTAACCGCAAAAATGTTGTACTTAGCGAAATAGAGAATCAAATTCGCTCCCTTCTGCTCATAAATAACGATGATGAATTCTCTTGGGCGTAAAAATTCTAGATGATACCAGAAATAATTTAGGTGTAAACGTTAGTCTTCAAGTCTTGAGCACACATCCTTGGTTAGGGATATGATTTAAAACGAGAAGGTTGTTAATTATTCTTCTCTATTAATCGTTTGTCTTTCATAAATTATCATTAAGTTGTTGATTCATTGTCATATGTTCGCAGGAGCTGAAGAGAGATTCATCAAAAGGATTGAAGAACTTGAGTCTGAGAAGGAGCAGCTCGCAAAGAATCTTTCTTCTCGCAATGATAAATATTCTAGACTGAAGAGTCAAATAAAGATTATTGTTGTGAAATTTAAGAATGATGCTACTCTTTTTCGCAATAAGACTATTAAGACGGTCTGTAACGACAATAATATCCCTCATACTACATATCCTTGCCTCCTAGAAGAAATCCCCAAGAATGTGCCTCTTCTGGATATCTCTGACAGCGATGCTAGTGAAGAAGAGGAATCTGATGGAGATGAAGAAGAAGAAAGATTTGATGAAGATGATGAAGAAGAAGAATCAAACAAGAAATAGTTTTGTTTCCTTCTTTCTCTTTTGTAATATTTGTACATTAATTCTTTTAATATCCCATTTTTGTAATCTTTTGCTCGCTAATTTCTTAAATCTTCAAATACAAGTTCTACCTTTTTGTTCCTTTCTCTGTTATTTGTATTCAAATGAAAGATTAAGCAAGTTACTTTTGAATAGCAACATGTATTTATGCCTCAGTCTCGCAGTTGTTTTTGCTGAATCTAATGAATTTTCGCAAATAGGTATTTCTTGGTTTCTTCCAAGATTTCATATTTTCTTTTTCTCTTATGTGGTTTTATTTTTCCTTCCTAGTTAAAGGTCTTATTGTGCCATCTCTTGTCATTGCGACAAAATCGCAGGACGTCTTTTGCACTTGCATGGAAAAATCCATTGATCTTGCCTTAACTCTCTCTTTTTTTATTGAAATTTTTGTTGCGACAATATGACAGGCCTAAAAATTCTCGCGAAAATAAAGCCCCATGACATTGCCGTCTTGCGACGAAATTGCAGGATGTCCTTACACTTTCATGTACTGACCCATTGATCTCATCTTATCTTTCTCTTTGTATTATTGCCTCTTCAGATTGTCGCACAAATATGACGAGCCTAAATTTTCTTGCGAAAATAAAGCCTCATGACATTTGCGTCTTAAGACACTTATCACTCCTAATGGAGGGTGTCGCCCTTATCTTCCCCCCGGGTTGCCCCTTCAAGGAGACGTACCTCTACCATACAAGGTTGGCTCCTCCCATCCCAGACAATTAACAACAACCAGGTTGTTTTCGCAGCCTCTTGTCCCTTTTTCCTATAGGGATTATGGTTACGAGACTGCACCCTAAGTGGGGTTTTCTTCGGGTAGAATGCATATAAGTCAAGACTTTCCAAGAATGGCCGAGACGCTTTCAAACGCCCCTGTGCACTCTTGGCTCAACCGTACCTAGGCGCCTTGATCGGATGATGAACTCCTTAGAAGAGACCCTCGATCGTCCAACCTAAGTCATAAGCTTAGGTTGAAAATCCAAGGTACCTCTCCTGGATGGGCTTTATTGACCCAAAATCTCCATGACTCAGGTTCCAGGGGCGATGTAACCTTTTCACTGAGCCATGCAACAGGTACCCCCTTCTATGACGCACTTTAGGTCTTACATTCGCGTCTTGCGAAATTTTGATTTCGCGAACTAGGGTGTACGCCATAGTAGGTTCGCCCCTTTCTAGTATGACATTGGTCTTTGATTATCTCTTGTCATTATCTGAGCGAAATTTTCGCGTATTCTTTCTTTGTTTTGTTTCTTCTTCTGCATATCAGCTCTTTTGTGATTTCGCAATCTCATATTTGTCATTCATAAAATATACTTTTTTTTAGTTTTTTTTTTACAAACCAATCAAACACCTTTCTTTCTTCTCGCAATTTTACTTTTGCATTCGAGAATCAACAAATACATTCACTCTTTAAATCTCTTACTTCTGCTACTTCCTCGCATTTTTGAATTTTTCTGTTATTTTCTTATCCTTTGCGAAATTTTCGTCACTTCTTATCTTCAGCATGCATTGGCTTCGCAGTGTTTCTTCTTATCTCTGTTCTATTGCATCTACCATCAATCTTTCACTTTTTTGTCTTTCTTTAATGTTATGTTTCCAATTCTTCTTCTTCGCAGCTCTTTCTTCGCAAGATTTTACATCAATTTCATAACACTTCTTTCCTTCATTCCAATCTCCTTTTATGATGCCAATACCACTGGGATGAGGGAACTTGATACATTGATGGAAAGTAGATGCTACACCTAGAATCTCATGTAGCCTAGGTCGTCCAATCAATGCGTTGTATGGTGACTCCACATCGATTACACATAATAAAATTTCAGAGGACAATCCTTTCAGTGGATTTCGCATATGAACTTCCCCTTTAGGTTTATTGGCAGTACCATTAAAACTATAGATTTTGTAAGTTGAAGGTATTAGATCTTCATCTTTCCCTCCTATAGTTTTATAAGTATGATAGAAAAGGATATTCACGGAACTTCCAGTATCGATTAAAATTTTGTTGATTGCCCATGAATTCTCAACTTCATCATCTTCATCATCGCTAGGTTTTGGGTTAATCTCCAATCTTAACACTAATGGGTTGTCGTGCATTTATCCACCCTCAGGTACTTCTTCTGCGGTGAAGGAAATAGTCTGCTTTTGCCATTATTTCAATGGCGATGTTTTCGCAATGTTCATTATTTCTCTATCATCAGCATCTCTTGCGAAAACCTTGCTGAGAATGTTATCGTGAAAGTCTTCAATCGTTTTGTACAAGTGTACAATAGAGTGGCAAAATAGATTCTTTTCCTTTTGTTCCAACTTATATGACAAATGTTTCTCTTTCCTTCGCTGTGTTTGTCCTGCGAATATCTGGTGGAGGTGGTAATGGTTGAGATTGAGGTTGTCCTACTAGAAAATGATTTAGTTTTCCCTGATCTATCATTCTGAGAATGATTCTCTTTATATTTCTGCAGTCATTTATTGTATGTCCATGGAAATGATGATAAGAGAAGAATTCATGACTTAATGGCCATGTTCCATGGCGCGGGTATGTTTTCCATCAAGATTATAGCCTCCCATATTTTCTCCACACTAGCATTCGTAGGCGTCCTTTGATTTCTTACCATATTACCTTATGACTTCTCTGTCCTCTGTGATAGTTTTGCCTCTGATCTCCATAAGTTTCTTGTGGATGATCAAGTCTTTGAATTTTGTTATTTCCACCGCGGCTATAGAAGTTTCTTTCTCTCTCGAATTCTTCTTGATCACAACTTCCCATAGCTACTAGTTTTTTCTGACTATCTCCCATTATCCCCTCTTGTTGTCCTTGCGAAGCGCTCTCCACTGTATTTATCAACTTAGGTAACAAACTTGCATTCGCTGCTTTTGAGCTTGTGTTCGCAACTGGGTATGATTCCATCTCATTTTTCTTTTCCTCAAGAGCAATATACTCATCCTGGAATTCTCGCAACTCAGTCATTATGATCGTATTCTTGATTCTGAAAATTTGAATGTACATCAAATTGGTTGCGAACATAGCATTAATGAATGATAGAATGAGATATCTCTCATCCACACGGCCAGCCATATCACTACACATTGTCTTCCACCTCATGGTTAGATGCTTCAAACTTTCGCCAACCCTTTGCTTTAACCCAAATACATCTTCAATGCCAGTGTCACGAGGAATTATTACTTAGCACGGGTAAATTGCATTTTGGGGTATTCCTCCTAATTGTACTTCTTGTGTAAATGGAGTTTTCGCAGCCTTCTTCTATGGCTTCATCCAATTGTCTCCTACCTCCTTCTTTTCTCGTTATTTTTAGCATTCATCTCATCTCCGCCAATTCTCTCAGGATTTGTTCATTTACACCAGAATGTTGGTCCATTGGCCTCTTTAACTCTGCTTCTTTTCTTCTTCACTCATGTCTGTCTTGTCTTGCGAAATTTTGCGCTTCTTCTTCATTATCCTCATCTTGCCTTTTTTCGTGATCTTCCTTTCATGAATTCACACTTGATTATGTTTATCATTTTCTTCTCTGCGATTTTGTTCATTCCTCCTCAATTCTTGTTGCCGCCTTTCATCTCTCCTTTGTACTCTATCATATTCCTCATTCATATTACCATTATTGCGATTTTGTTCACTCCTTCTTTCTCGATTATCATGATTATTTTGGCGAACCGCTCTCTTGAGCTCTTTTTCCTCCATTTATGCTCTTAGCCTCTCTTTTCGCAAGCTAGACGTGCTTGTTCGCATAATGTCTCTCTATTTCGTCTTCCATTATTCGTTGATTCCTTTGAACATCTATTCCCGTAATATTCTCCTTCCTTCTTCCCCGATTTTATTCACCATCTTGATTATTTTGCTCCTGATGTTGCCCATTCCCATGATTTCTATCGCTTTGCCCATTTTGGAGAGTTTCGCCATGTGGGATATAACGATCTTCAATCATTTCTCTTCTTTCGCGGTATTCTCCGTCTAGATTTTGTATTTCCTCTCGAGTAACTTCATGCGAATTTCGCCTTATTTCTCCCCTGAATGATCTTGAACTTGACCTTGTAGTGATTTGACCTTCTATTCTGTAATCTCATGTTTTCCATCCTCAACTCATGATTTTTTCTTGTTAAATTTGCACGTTCTTCTTCTTCTTCTAATCTCCTATCCTCGTGTATTCTTTGCCTAAATGCCTCTAACGCTTTGATCTCTTCATTTCCATGAATTATTTCTCCAATTGTTTCTTGGTCTCTCTCCTCTTGTCTACCGCTTCTTAATTGCTGCTCTTCTTCCATTTCATTTACGAAATCTGATTGCCAAGTATGTACACTCACTCTGTCGTAATCTATAATTCTATTTTGTGTTGGTGTACGTTGAACTGGTTGTTGAAGTTGATTTTCTCCATTATTTCTCGCGTTCATCCTTGAAGACTCCTCAATTTCATTTCTCTCTCTACCACAAGTCTCTTACTCCTTCTAACAGTTTTCGTTGTTTTAAATTATTTCTTCTTCTAACCATTTTTCAACTTTAATGAATTGTTGAAAATTATGTAAAATTCTTTACCTGTTACTCCAAATTCTTTCAAATCACAATAGCAATCTTCAATCCCTGTTTCTAGCGCCATTATGTAGTTGCAGGAATTCCCACAATACATCCCTCACAAGAATTCATAATATTCAACACATCTTTAAGATTAACAATCACCATTTTTTATTAATTGAGTTAGAAATTTTACAAGAAGGAAATGAAATCAAGAATATAATTGCTACTCTAGACTTTCTCTCTCCTCTAAACTTTCTCCCCACTCCCAAAAAAGATCTCTCTCTCTCCCCCCAAGCATGTTCGGCTCCTTATATAGGATATTACATAGTGGGTGACAGGTAAGCTGTCCTTTATTTTCGGATCTAACTTGTGATATTCTCGCAAGTATAAAAATGATTAATTTCGCAACACTCCTAAATCTCGCTAGGTTTCCACATCTTTCTCGTGTTTAGTCACGTCATCTCATTACGTCATTTACGTAATCACTCGTGATATCTTCGCAATGTGTTGTCTAAAGATTTCGCAAAGGTACTGATGTTGCGATATTTTGATCCTACAAATACAAGTACCATAAGTAGGTAATTAATTTCAAATCTCAAGTTGAATTATATTTGTCAAATTCCCAACGGTTGATTGTAGAATTTGATATATCTTTTATTCTTCGTAAATTCCTTTCAAACAATAATAGATGATCATCGTTTTTGATGCCAAAAGGATGTTGTATCTTCTAACAACTTGGCAAATGGAAACTGATTATATGTAGTTCATTACTTACGAGACCTTGGATAAACCGTCAAAGCAAAGATCAAATGTTAGAGGTACTACAAAAACCAATATACACAATTCCTCCATATTAGTGCTAATTAATTTTGGTGAACAAATTCACTACCAAACAATTTCAAGTATAACATATAAAGTTATACGTTGTGCAATTAGCGTCCTTTTAACTCGTCACACTTTCATGTAAACTAATTAAACATCAAACTTGTAACCTTCCGGGTTCACAATTTGTATTTATGTCCAAAAATGTTTATTAGTGAGAGGACAACCAAATATGGATTCCTTCCACCCATACTAGCCAACCATACACATTGTCGATACTTCACAGCAGTTTCTCTGCGAAAAAGGATTTTGTCTATTATCAATATTTCATGATTTCAGTAGTTACTCTGAATACATGTTCTACAATAACTACATTATGTACGCGTATAAAAATCATTCTTTAATATCGACACCACTTTTCCACTTAAGGATGAATTCCTTTTAGGAGATATATTTGGCTCGGTAATTAAAGATCGTAGTTAGATAGTCTCACTGAGAACATTATCAATAGCCTCCCAGGAGCACTATTTTTATTCAGTGTGATTGGCTTCCTTTATCAAGGAATATATATGTCTTTCATCAACAATTCAGATGAGTTATAGATGACTCAATTATTGCTAAGTCATGGCATGCCCTGCAGGGACATTAACTAATGCCAATATACTTGCAACAACCTATGAGATTTGATTATTCTTCTTGTAAGAATAAAATGCTTCAAGGATATCATTGTGACATGAATAACTTCTCCACCTTATACCGAATTGGTACAAGAATTATGATGAAACCAATTCATGACGACTGCTTTCCTCCCCTAACGGCGGTAAGTTTCATCATATCAAGTTGTATTCATGTGAACTCTATTATGGGAGAGTGACCTTGGATCCAAGTAGGTCATCCGAAATTTTTTTCTTCTTCTGATTGTTCTTTAATCGCCATGCTCATATATGTAATTAAAAATTGACAGCTTATATTACTTTATCAGTGTGCGCCCTGATCATTGTTTATTATATACAATAGTTATAAGCTCTCACTAGTGGAAAACAGAAGTTCCGCAACCGTCAGGATAGGTCATATATACGAGTTAAACGACTTTTTCTAGCGGTCTCTGATGGGGTCCCTGATAAAGCGCCATTAGGAGTAACTTCAGTCTCACTTACCGTTCTGATCTTCTCTACATGCATCAGTAGACTAAATATAAAACCTATTAATGTCAATATTTTGTCTGGAATACACTCAACCGTTTTAATCCATTTGACAGTAGTATCTTTGGTAGTATCCAATTAACGACAGTATCAATAAATCTAAAGTCCTGAACCTACCTTGAACTTTTCCTCCACCTAAACTATATATCTTCTTCCTCTAAATTCCTGCATGTTGCTTGATTTGTGCATATATGACATGTTTTCTTACTTGCTTCGAGGTCTGGGTTCAGTGGGTTGTAAAGCTTGAGCAGTATATTATTATTTGAACCAAATTCCGTTACTTCTTCAAATTAAGTTACTAAAGTTTGGATCTACTGCCTGTATCTTTGATCTACTTTGAAAATAATAATAAAAAAGGTTATTGAAACACTTAACTGATACTTGTTAACTCTTTATAATTCAGACTTCTAAATTAACTTGCAGTCTTGCAGATATTGGGTCCTTTTTATGGTAAGCAAATTTGCTTAACCTCTAGAGAATTGGAACCAATATGATTGATTGGATATATATGGTGAGTGTTAACATGGTCAAGCACAGGATTCGAATTTAGCCTGCATGCCTTGTAAAAAAAAGAGTACGAATACAAAGTTGATTAAAAAATCTTTGGTGAAAGGAGATAACTGTTTCTTAGGCCATTCTTGTACTCCGGCACGAATAACATGTAAATTTCCATAGATTCAGAAACCGATTGTTCTCACAGATTCATTTATACAGCGGTGTGCGAGATTCACAGCTTCTTATAAGTCAGATCTGTCCGGTTAGGAAATTTAGTTAAGTTAGGAATCAGTTGTTATTTAGGAAATTTAGTTAAGTTAGGAATCAGTTGTTATTTAGGCTTGATGCGGTAGTCAGGATTAGGGGTTCAGGGGTTAGTCGGGCAGACGGGTTCTCATTGACCCAACACTTCTATGCAATTTTGTGTTATCCATCATGCTCAGCACTTTTAGAGTCCTGTTAATAGGAGGGAAAAAATGGATTTGAGGAGGGAAAGAAATCTGAAAAGTTCTAGTCAACGTCCGGTCAAAGTTAAATATTTTAGAAAAATAATTGATTTCATTAGAAATACCAAATCTAGCCTTACTATCATCTTTAGTGTCTAAACTACATTGCAGAAACTAAAACCCAATTTAATTTAAACATGATTCAAACTTTTATATTGATTGATCAAGATTATAAGTATTATTACTTTAGGAATGCTCGCCTGAAGACAAGCTCTCGTTTCGTAAGTTATCAACCTCTTTATATACTCATCCAATACCATAACAACATTTAATGCACGGCTGGATAACATCAAGCAATTCCCCTCTTTCAGCGAAGAATATAAGTGCTTCCTTCCTTCTTCGTTTAGCCATTCATCGTCCTCTTCATTCGGTTCATAATACTAGGTGGTGCAAGCAAACGATGGAATTCACGATGAAATTATTATGATTCTAAGAAAATTATAACAAGATTTATTACAAAAATAAATAAAAATACTCTTGGTATGTTTCTTTTCACACGGCAAGGATCAAGGTAACTCAGAAATTAGGGTTCATAAAAAACACGAGGGTTTAATTGATTTTAGGTTAGTTTGGTGTTTGAAGAAAAGAAGAAGGATATTATAGACATTTCAATACTTTTTAATAGAGTCAATCCCTCCTCAAATTTTTTAATTCACTCCCCTTAATCCTTCCCTCCTCAAATCCGTTTTTTCCTCCTATTAACATGACTCCACTTTTACTAGTTTCTTTTGTTTCTTTTTCTCAAACAGTGGTAGATTTGGATTCTGACCTTCAATTTATATTCCTATTTGCTGTTTGTAGGTTAAGGAGCTAGTTTATGGGAGCATTGCTGTTTCACACGATCATGAATTTTGGATGTTTGGTTCATTGGGTTTTACAAAAGTATATAAGTACAATTGTAGGTAAAGTAAGATAAGATAGTAATCCGAGGATGTTATTTTGTGTCTGTTCATCTTACAGATGTTGGATAAGTAGATTAACTAATACTATAGTACAGTTGTGGGTAAAGTAGAATAAGATAGTGATCCAGTAGAGGATGTTATTTTGTGTCTGTTCATCTTACAGATGTTGGATAAGTAGATTAACTCTTTACCACCAGTAAATCAGGATCAGATGGTGATTCACTACATGATGTTATTTGTTTTTGTTCATCTTATAGATGTTACAACTGATGTAGAGCTGGGTTTGAACTACTGAAGATGGTTGTGGCCATCCAAGATGTCTATTAACAGAGGGATTTTTCTTATGGAGTTTTGCTTGTAAATCTTTTTAAAAAAGTGGTTTTTCTTACCTTCCTAGTTTAGGGCCGGCCCAATTTTTATTTGGGTGATTAATTGATGTTTAATTGATGAACACCCCTTATTCATGCTCTTTTAAACAGATTCTAAGAATCGGTTTATAAATCTTATAACACAGACCGATTGTAAAGTTTAAGAGTTTTTCTGAGTATTTTTTTTGCCAGACTCGGTTTATGTTAATGCCAACATAAACCAATTGTAAACCTGGGCATTTCTTTGACTGGTTTGCTCATAACTTTTTCGTCCGATGTCGAAATGACCTCATTCTTTTTGCGTTCAACTCATATTTTCATGCTCTACAATATAAAGGTATAAAAATTTCAGGGTTTATGTGTAAATTATTAAAGGCTGTATAATCGATTTAGGTGAACATCCACATAATCCGATTCTAACAAGAAAAACATACAAAAAACTGGGTATCTCTTCCATACAATAACCGATTTATGTGGGCATTAACTTTTACTGATTCTGGTTAAATTTTCTTCGACCAGAAAACAGATTCAGGACAATCGGTTGATGTTTTCATGTACATCGGTTAACAAGTTGAGATAAGTAGGGTTACAAAGGTTTTTCCCTTTAAATAATATAAACTCCGTATCGGTTAGATGTTGATTTATTTAAAGGGAAAATATAAAGACTATCAAAGATAATCAATCGTAATTCACAAATCTATCAAAGTAGATCTCAAAGAAAAGTACCCAAAAGATAGATTTTCGATCTATACAACAAGCTATAGAAAGTCTATGCAAGATAAACAATCTAGATTGTCAGATCCCAATCAATCAAGTGTTCACGAAGTTATCACAAATATCAGAGTACCAAAACGTGAATCTTCTAGTTTTCTTATCTCTAGTCTTCAAAGTACCTGCGCAAACAACTAGATTCCCTAGTGATCGATCACGCATGTAACATGATCCATTTACAATGGATTATCAGAAGTCACACTCTTCCTTTACCTCTTCGAAATGTTTTCCTGTCCCAAGAGAAACTAGTCTACGTAGAAGTTCAACTCTTTCGGATTTTCCAATGTGGTTGCAAGCCTTAATTTATGTAGCTTAATTATTACTCCCTCCGTCCCATCATTAGATGACCTATTTGATTTAAAATCTTGTCCCACTATTAGTTGACCTATCTCATTAAATAAGAGGATATTTCTAAAATTATCCTTTTGATTGATTATCGTTATCATAAGAAATATGTATAATTTGATATTCATGTTTATATTCGTTACGTAGGTGTTTTAAAATGATTCCCAACAATACAAAGTTTACGAAAATCTATGGTATAGTTTGACGGATAAATAATTTCTTAATTTCAAGAGTTATTATCCATAAGGGTATAATTGTAAAAAAATACCCAAAAAAACACTCATTTCATTCTTTGCCTTAAAAATTGTGCAAACTTCAACTAGGTCATTTAATAGTGGGACGGATGGAGTATTCTTTTTACGCTGGATTCCAAAAACTATGCCCCCGTCTAATTCTTTAATGCACAAGCCGAGCACCACCCACAAAAAAAATAATTGAATGGGCCTGTTAAGATTCCTGGATTTTGGATCTTACATGTTCGGCCCTACCTGGAGGATATGAATTTAGCTATCCAGTATTTTGTACTCTCGACTTCACGTCCAATCGGTCCATCTGTGAATCCATTACATAGGATCAGATGATGCAAATCCATCTGATATGGGATTGCCAAGTTTAGAATTGGCTACATGTTGGATTGGATACGGGATAACCGAACAAATCCGGACCATGCTCCCCTTGGCCCAGCCTAAAAGGTGAGAAGTGTTGGTGCTGGGTCGCATCTGGACTATTCAATATGTTTCCCGACCGGGCCGTGACTGGCAATAGGCGGTCAGGGTTATTGTATAAATTCATTGTTAGCCGCAAGGATCTTTCATTTGTCTCTCTCCAGTCTACCACAAGAGTTAGGGTTTCGGTCCGAGATCATATAGTTTCTCTGGAATTTGTAAGTGTCTCCTTGTTTTATTTTAGAGATAAACTGATTATTCTTATTTGATTGATTTTGAATTTTGAATCTGAGTTTGATTTTGAATGTGATTTTGATTTTGTATGATTTACTAATTGTTTAAGGGGGGCTCTTCTTTCTTGGCAGTTATTTGTGAAATACGATACACCAACCTTGTGCAGCGATGATAGACAGGTATTTTTCTCATTACTCAGAACTAAATTCTCTGGTTTTGTTTATTTTTTAGTTTTTGCCTCAGCTGACAGTTTTACTTTTGCATAACTTGTTGAGATCTCTCGTCCAAATGCGAAAAGAGAAAAAATTCATGTTTTCATGGACAGAAATCCCAGTCTATCTCTTATGTTCTTGTGTATGATGTGTTTTTTTACCTTTCTGTTTAGGTATAGTACTTTTTAGATTTTAGCTGTGTCTGCTGTGCATCAAAATACTTGGACGTCTTAAATCATCTCAAAATTCAAGATATAATCACGCTTTATGCAGGGCCGGCCCCATAGGGTAATCAGGGAAAGGCCCACTTTGGGGCAGCAAGGCCCAGGGGCAACAAAAGCCTAAGTTTGTAATAGGGAGTATTCTGAAAATAAAATATGTTTAAGAACTTAATGATGAAAGAACACAAATATTTTGGACAAAATTTTAATTGATATAAATACTTAAGGACTTATTTATGAATCTCTTTAAACTCGTTAATATTTGGGGAGTCATGAATCTTCTTTCTAGTTTTCGCCAGCCAATTTGTTTTTCCATTTGCCTAATGAATCTCTTATACTCGAAGATGTTGGATTTTTTGATTCCTAATTATTTAGGCTTATGGAAGAGCTTACGGAGTTCAGTTCATTGATTTTGGTTTTTTTTTTTACAAATGTTAAACCTTTGAAAGATTGGAATTTAGGGTTTTGAAGAAAAAACAATAAGATTTTATCATAAGAGTTTTGTAAGAAAAATATTTGGGGGCATAAAAAAAAATTTTGCTTCAGGGCAAAAATTTCTCAGGAACGGCCCTGGCTTATGATATAATCAATTTTCTTAAGTTTTTTTTTCTTTTCTTTTTCAGTCGTAGTTTTATTCAACTTCCTACCACTCCTCTTCCTGCTTTGGGTGCTTTTGTCTCTTCCCAGCGACTTCCCACCTGCCATCAGCAAAATGAAATTGAAGAAGATGCCGCATCTGGTAGCAGTATCTCTCGTGCTTCCTCAATGGATTACACAGACGACGAGGAGGAAGTGTCAAGCATCATGGAAACTGAAGATGACAACGATGAGGATGATCCTTCTGATTATTCAGACTCTGACATGGATGTAAGTAGTATCTAGTCATGTTTGCATTTTTCAGATCTTTTTATTTTTTCTTGATTGAATACAACAACCAATACTTGTGCTCGCTTTTGCACCCCCTCTATTTATCTTCACAGTTATTTATGTGTCTAGATGATGTATATTGATAACCGGGTTTGCAGGTCAAAGATGTGACTCTGGAAGTGTCAGTGCCAGACGAACGTGTTCTTGCTCATCGTGCAAGCATGAAGAAGTTCAAGGATATGCGTCCTGCATTGCAGGACTGGATAGACTCTTGGTCAGAGAAAAAAATACCAGATGTAGGTTGGCTCAATGTGTACGGTTACTGTAACAAGGATAAAGGTTATGGAGGATATGGAGTTGTTCTACGAGATAACTGGGCACGACCTATAACTGCTGCAACTTGTTTACATACGAGAAGGGGGTCACAATTCTTTCAAGTGTTGAGTGGACTGAAGACTGGTCTTGGACTTGCTATCAAATATGGGTGTCTCCGTCTTATTGTGGGTTGCAATGTGCGAAAAGCTGTTGATCTCCTTGACTTTGTTTTCCAAAAAGGTGGTGCTTGCCGTTCAGGTGCTGGCAGCAGCAGCCATGTGAAGATAAAGGGCATTTGCAAGGATTGCTCAAAACGCCGTGTGTTGGTCAAGGACACTACTCTAGAAACTTCGATACCTGTCATCGCGAATCTTAAAGACCTGCGAGCACAGTTAGACAAGTCTCAGTTCGTTGGGTTTTCGATGATTGATAGAGATGAAAATGAACCTGCGCATTGTCTGGCAAAAATGGCAAAAAGGGATGCACTCAAAGCTAAGCGTTTGCCTCTCAAGGAATCAAAGGTGATCAGACCAGCTGACTTTCCTCATAAGCTGGAAAAAACTCTTGGAATGATGCTTTTGACTGTGACACCCGATATTCTCACGAACTCAGGTTACTAATGGCTATCTAGTTTCTAGACTGTAGTATGGTTGCTTGTGTCCTATTATTTTTTTTCTTTCTTTTTTTGTGTTCAATGTTGGAGCATCTGTGGTCTGGGTATAATTATATGTTAACAGAAATTCCGAGAGGAGTATTTAAGGTACGTACTGATGAACTAGTAGTTTCTGGTCGCTCTCTATTGTAAAAGTAACTGCACCCTTCTAAGTTAGTTTCTGAATTCCGGTTGAGCTACTCTAGATTGAATCCAGTTTTTAATTTGCTGCTCGTGGGCAAGAAATTCTCAGCTTAAATTTTGGTAGTGAAGGGTGTTCGCTTGCTCACACCGGGAGTGTTACGCCACGAATAGCACAACCTGAATTCTGAAACCCCCAGCTTTATGTTTCCACATGTTTTTTTCTTTCTTTTTTCTTTATGACACTGGAACAGACATTAGAATATGATCGCATTATTGCAAGTTATTTGGAGAACCATATAAAGGATAAACCATCCGTAGGCACCAAGACATGAATGGCCAAAAGGCCCAAAACTAGTAGTAACAACAGAAAAAGAAAGCATATAATACAGCCCATGCTCCGTCTCTGCTGGTTATCTTCCTATTCATCGATATCCTTTATAGAATCAAAGCTGCTGTCAGCTGTCTCATAACCAGCACTACCTCGACGGTTCAAAATCTCCCATCCACCTTTGCTGATGAAATCCTGTGGGGAAATTGTGATCCCTTCCATAATGGATTTCCAGTTTTGTTTCTCATCGTTCTCATAGTACTTGACATTCTTAGACCAAGATAAGATTTTAGAGTCGTGCTGTGATGAGGTCACCCTCGTGACAGCTTCTATAAGGGTGCATTTTTTAACGCTTGGATATTAGATGATAAATGTATTCACGTCTTGAGGTAGAATTTAGAAAATAGACTAGTATGTAACCCGTGCTACGCACCGGGGTCGGTGGGATCAGCTAATTTAGTGTGGTGGGGCGAAACCCCGCGCCCGTGGTCGAACGCATTAGAATATTTTTGAACGATCATTGATTGATTTGATATTTTAAAGGGATAGGAAACTTTGATACCCTTTAAGTAGAACGCGTAATTAGGGGATATCAAAACTAATCGGGGATAGAGGAAAAAGACAAAATTGGATCCAAATATCAAATCAGGGCCACCTTATCTAAGTATTTTTTTGTCCTAATCTACCCCTCACTAATCGAGGTTTAGTGCTTAATAATAATTAGTAAAAATCTTAAGTATTTGTTAAATGATTAGTATGTATTTGTATTTGGGTGAGTGAGATGAGAGTAGAAAGATGGAAAAAAAATTTGAGAGGGAATTTTTTTTTGGTGAAAGTGGAGGATGATTGTGAAGAATTTTATTTCCGGCATGGTCTTCATCACTTTCGGCGTTGTAAATTTTTTTTATTTCCGGCATGGTCTTCATCACTTCCGGCATGTCTTCATCACTTCTGGCATGATCTTCGTCACTTCGGCGTGGGTCTTCATCACTTCCCGCGTGGTCTTCATCACTTCCGATTGTAAAAAAAAAAGATCATTTTCAAAGTGAGGAGCCGGCAGAGAAGGAGAAGAGAATTTGAAAGGGAGTGGGGAAAATTTAGAATTTGAAAGGGAATGGGGAATATTTGAGTTTCAAAGCTTTAACCCTAAAAGAGATTAATAAGAAGTGGAGATGGAAATGGGGGATATGATTTTTATTTTTATTTGATTTTAAGTTTTTTGATTTTTATTTTGAGGGAAGGGTACTTTAGTATTTGCCCCCCATAAACACCCCTTAGCAGACACTATTGGTTGGGGGAAGTAATTCATATCCCCCAATTGTGGGTTCTTTAAGTATCTAATGATTTGATGATTTAAATTTGGTATCATAAACCTAAAATCATGTATTAATTTTATAGGCAAATATTAAAATAATTAAAAAAAGTTGACTCCATAAATTTTGGATTTAAAATAATTATGTTTTTATGCTTACAAACATTTGCAATTAAACATAATTACACTTCTTTTTTTTTGTTCAACTTCTTTTATTAACAATTGTACAATCCAACGATTTAATCTGTAAAAGTTATGTATCACCTGAAAATTTGTGAAATGCAATTTTCAAAAATTAAATAAAAAGAAATGTGAAATGCTAGAAGTGCGCATGCATCATTACTACAGAGATAGCTTTAAAACATTATTATGTTGAGTCCAGTTTCGCGTAGCGCAACTTGTCAGAATTACATGTTTGTTGGTGGTGTTTGAACTACTACTTAAGCTTAGTTCCATGATACAACTTAATATAGGTCTTATCCAAGATGGACACTCGTCTCCAAGAAAGAACGCCATGGTAGCATTGTTAATTATAATATTTGCATCCATTTTGTTTAAAATTGTCACTATTTAAAAAAAAAAAAACACTTCATTGGCTTCTTCATCTATCTCGACCAATGATGGCATGTCAGGATCCTTCTCCATAATCTCATCCATATCATCATCATGTTCATCCAATTCGATCAACGTTAGCATGTCATCGTCGTTTTCCATTGTGTTGTACTTTTTTTTACCAGGTCGTTCTTAGTAGGTGTCTGGAGTTGTTCTGCGTCGAATTGTACTTACCCATTAGTTTTTGTTTAATAGATCATATGCTTTCTCCAAGGCATTATCACAATGAAATATGTCATGGGCTTTTAGAGTGAGATATATGAAGTTTCTTCTTCAAGTATGAATCTAAAGACCATTGATTTCTGTATTGCAATTAATATTTCTTCTACGCAGTCTGCCCTGTTTTTCGCAAAACAAATTTATTTTTTAAGAACATGCATTCTTTCTTTTTTTCCCCGTTTTTTTTCCCGAAAATTGTGCTTATCATAAACATTATGGTTTTACATATATCGTTGGCAATGCCATCATTTTTGTTACTCTAATATTGCTATCTATAACCACTTCAGCCGTTTGTCCAATTGATGTGAATATATTGTTGTCCTTACCATTGTATACTATGAGATGTAGAAGATACTCCCTCCGTTCCAATTTAGATGATGTTTTAGGAGTTTTCACGCAAATTAAGAAATGGAGAGAGACATAAAAAAATTCTATCTATGCCCTTGAGAAAAGTCTTCAAACATTAATTGTTATTAGTGTATTTAAAAATAAACTTATGGTTCCAAGACAAATTGTGAGGGTATTGTTGGTAGTTTTGTGGGAAAAATATGAAAATTATCAAGTAATGTGGAACAAACAAATAACCCTAAACACTCATCTAAAGTGGAACGGAGGGAGTATTTGTCACAAAGTATGTGTTACTTTAGTTATATTTGTTTTATAACATAATGTAACATGTAATAAGAAATAGATAGATATTTATAACTTTTGTTTCACAAAAACTATTTTGTCCTTTTATAGGGTGTCAATGGATGAATATCCGTAGGATATTTGGAAATCCATATCCGATAGGTTAAGCGCTATCGGATATTCGATATCCGATAACATCCTATAGGATATCAAAAATAAGATATCGATTCCAAAGGTTAAGCTATCGGGTATCGGATATTTAACCGATAATATCCGGTTATGACAAAAAAAATTAAAAACCCGGTAACCCTTGGATATTAAATGATAAATGTATTCACATCTCGTGGTAGAATTTAGAAAATAGATATATACACAATTTTTTCTATATCTTCCTACATTTAATTGTAATTGTTTTTAAGTCCTTTAAAATCAAATGTTGAATTCGACCGTGAGAGATATTCTTTCAAAAGGTTGTGTTTAAGAAAAAATACCATGATCATGCACTACACGGTCGAAACAATTCCAAAGTTACATCCATCAATATAGATAGTGATCTTCAAAGCTGCCCAAAAAAACAAAAGATACCATATATTCGAGGAATCCATTTGTTCCTGGTTCAGATCAAAGGTGGTAACAAATATCACCACTAACAAAGATATATGAACCACTATAACTTCATAAAGATTACTAGTTTACAACTTGGAATAACGCAACAAGCCAAATGGTCCCTAGCATAGATGCAATTAATTAATTTGCAGTTCAATTTTAAGCTTGAGCAGATCAATGTTCTCTCGCTAAGTTAAGCTCCCTTCGGAAGCAAACACCACTCGTTGTTGATCATCTGAATAAAACTCAGTGCCTCCTTATTTACCACCTTGTTGTTTGAGGGTGAAAACTGTTTCACGATTTTAGTAATTGCGGGTGTGTGGGTGAGAAAACGAATTTAAACCCCAAACAATGTACTGCAAGGGAGTACTTTAGATTCGAGAGATCAATCAGACAAATCCAGCCTAAACCAAGAAATGGCCATTACGAGACTTGCTTCGGTCACAAAGAGGAGGAGAATAGGTTGGTTTTGGGGAGGGAAAGCGAAGAAAGTGTTGAGACCGAGGTTGATTCCTGGAAGAGTAGTTGTTTCATGACTTGTATCAGAATATGGGAAGCTCACATATGGAAAGATATCAAATGTTTCTGAGTGTTGTATTGCTCCTGACTGAACTTGTTGTTCGGTGGAAATAGGTGAGACCTATTTATACAAGTCGAAGTGAAACGTACTCTGGTCTCATTAAGAAAATGGTAAATGGGTGAGTAAATGGGAGGAGGTGATGACCGGTCACGCTTGGAATTGATGTTCCATAAAAGAAAGCGTTTCACCATTACTTCCTATGTTTACTAACCGCCTTATTCTTATTACACTTTCTTATAACGGCGTAATGTACGCCGTATCGTAAACCGCCAAACCAATAACCAAATAGGATCCCCCAGTTTGTGATATGTGTTGATGTCTCGAATGTTTTCTTGGAAAACATGTAGCATGTTATTGTTGCCCAGCAATTCAAGCTTGGGGACTTGCTGGCTTGGTAACCTTCGACGGTCGAGATTTTGCATCTTAAGAGGAAAGGTAGCCGTTGATCATTGCACGCTTCCGTTCTTTGGTAGTTGCATAGGGAAGGCTGGCATGGTGGCACGTCAAGTTTGGCATGCCTTTGGCGTGGCCAAACTAGATTTCGGGTCAAAGGTTACCATGCGTTGTCTGGTAACCTTGACGACTAGGATTTTCTCCTTGGATTGAGGGGAGACCATTGATTGTCGCACGCCTTCGTTTTGGTAGCCGCATAGGGAAGGCCAGCATGGTGGCGCTAGGGATAGGTTGGCATGCCATTGGCATGGCATGCCTAGGCGCGGTTTGGCACGGACAAATAAGGGTTTCGTGCCATAAGGTTACCATGCGTTTTCTGGTAACCTTGGACGGGCTAGGATTTGCTCCCGGGATTGAAGGGCGACCGTCGATTATCGCACGCCTTCGTTTTGGTAGCCATATAGGGAAGGCAAACTTGGTGGCGCGGCTAGGTTGGCATGCCTTGGCGCGGTTTGCGCGGCCAAATTAGGGTTTTGGATCAAAGGTTACCATGCGTCGTCTGGTAACCTTGGACGCTTAGGGATTTTCTCCGGGATTGAAGGGCGACGTTGATTGTCGCACGCCTTCATTTTGGTAGCCGCATATGGAAGGCCGGCATGGTGGCGCGGCTAGGTTGGCATGCCATTGGCGCGGCCAAATTAGGGTTTCGGGACAGAAGGTTACCATGCGTTGTCTGGTAACCTTGGACGGCTAGGATTTGCTCCTGGGATTGAAGGGCGACCGTCGATTGTCGCACGCCTTCGTTTTGGTAGCCGCATAGGGAAGGCCAGCATGGTGGCGCGGCTAGGTTGGCATGCCATTGGCATGGCGCGGTTTGGCGCGGCTAAATTAGGGTTTTGGGTCAAAGGTTACCATGCGTCGTCTGGTAACCTTGGTCGGCCAGATTTGCTCCGGGGATTGAAGGGAGACCGTTGATTGTCACACGCCTTCATTTTGGTAGCCGTGATAGAGAAGGCCAGCATGGTGGCGCGGCTATCATGGCTAGGGCTATGGCAAGGTGCGTTTGGCATGGTGGGGCCAATGGCTTGGCATGCCGTTTAGCACATGGTGTGGCTAGCATGGCTAGGTGCGTTTGGCATGGTGGGACCAAGGGCTTGGCATACCGTTTGGCACATGGTGCGGCTAGCATGGATAGGGCCAAGGCAAGGTGCATTTGGCTTGATGAGGTAGGGCCAAGGGCTTGGCATGTCGATTGACATATGGTGCGGCCGCAGGGTTGGCATGCCATGGCGCGGAGATATGGCTGGCACGGTTTGCCATTGGCACAAGACGGGCCGACATGGTTGGCATGCCTTGGCGCGATATGTGGATGGCACGGTTTGCCATTGGCATAATGGTGCGGCTGGCATGGTTGGCATGCCTTGGCGTGGAGATGTGGCTGAACAATTTTCCATTGGCACAAGGATGCGGCTGGCATGGTTGGCATGCCTTGGCGCTGGAGATGTAACACGGTTTGCAATTGGCAATGCTGGTGCGGCTGGCATGGTTGGCATGCCTTGGCGCGGTAGTATGAGAATTTTAGGGTTTTGCACAGGTGATGTCAATCAATGTTAAGGGTTCTGACGTGGAACATGATACATAGAAATAAAAAAGGAACCCTGGTAATTTTTACATAAGCATGCTGATTGGTTCAATAAATGTGCTAATGGTCATAATGACATCATGCCAGATGTGCAGTTTTACGATTTTAACCCTAGGCTAAAAACCACCATCAACATTAAGTCCCCGCTAGCTCGGAACAGGGAGCATCGTTGCGAGGTAAGCATATGATGGTGCCGGACTAGGACAAGAAATCGAAAAAAGTCGTGATGAGATGGTCGGAAAGTCCGACTAACCTTTTCGAGAGGTAAAGAGAGTTTGTGATTCCCATGTTGGCGGCCTTGCATAAATTGTACTGGGGGTGTAGACCATGAAGCGGTGAGACGAAAATTTCCGGCTTGGTCTGGCAATACATAACCTTGAATGGCTTAGGGAACATCATGACGCTTGTCCGGCGAATTTGTTGGCGTTGGCAAGTCACGGCGCGGACGGCTTGGAGAGGCAAAGCATGCGCGGACGGCTTGGAGAGGCAAAGCATGCGCGGATGGCTCGCGTGTGGGGCCAAGACATGGCACGGTCTTGGAAAGGCAAGCATGGCGTGGACGGTCTTGGCGTTGTAATTTGTCCTCGCGGGACCGATTTGCCTTTTTCTCACTTTAACTCAAACTTGAATTTGTTGCTTCATTCTGTTTCCAAAATATCGCATCCCTCTCTGTCTCGTCCGCTTTCAT
Organism: Papaver armeniacum; assembly: GCA_023531295.1. Taxonomy (NCBI): domain Eukaryota; kingdom Viridiplantae; phylum Streptophyta; class Magnoliopsida; order Ranunculales; family Papaveraceae; genus Papaver; species Papaver armeniacum. The sequence goes on along the minus strand of JAJJWW010018486.1, from coordinate 23,732 downwards.
TAAGGTTTTGATGAGGGGATCCGTTTGAGGCTATTTCCTGGTTATGATGTAATCACGTTCGTTTCTCTTTCCTTCATTTAGGGTTCCCCAGTATTTATGCCCGGTGAAGTTGTATCGCCTTCCGAGTTTTACAACAAAGGTTTCTTCTTGTCGAGTCCACCTCTCCTCATCATGTCAATCGGAAGTGAATCATCCTCGAGCCAGCTAGATTCTCCAGGAAAACGCGTGAGGCTTGACTCTTGCAACAGTCCCCCAATCGGGGTCATTCGGGTCAAGAAGATTATACCGGTACGGTTTTACTGATCAACATATGTTTCATTGTTTGCCGATAAATGACAAAAGTTTTCTTCTGTGTATAGATATCCTATTGGAGCATGCATTACCATTATTGATGAAGATGATTTGGTTACCCCTCTTCCTTCAAGCTTGATCCCACCAACCGCCAGCAGATCTAGAGAACGCCGATTTAGGAATTTCTTGTCATGAGTATCCTAATGCAAGTTTGTCGTTCGGACCCGTATGAGGTGTCTTTCCTCTAACTACCGAAACGTTGGCGGGTTCCCTGGTGCGGAAAGAATTCGTGACTCTTTACACGAAGATATGGAGGATATACGATCATATTGCTACCATGAGCGTGGTTGGGGTATTGCTCGTCCGCTTTAGTTTCCATAGTGAATTGCCTCTTGCCGATGGTCTCCGAAATGGATAGTATGTCTATCCGTGTTGTCACGGAATCAACTATTTAAAAGTGGGATAATATGGTGTCTACCTGTGAATCTCCGGAGTTCAACGTCAGTTGGTTGCGACATCGTCTCGATATAGTGAAAGTAGACAGAGACGATATTCTCGTTGGCATGGTCCCTGCTACGAAAGCTATGCTTTGAAGAGGAGAAAGCTTTGGCCATGGAGTTCCATAAGGTTGAAGAGTCAATCCGGAGTTTGAAGAGTAGAACTTAAAGGTATCAAAGCGGTTAAAGATGATGCTTTCGAGGGATTACAAACTGTTGGATGGGCTTCTCCGAGTTATGAAGTTGAAAGATGTTTGATTTCTTTATGGGTTTTTAAGCGTGTTTTGCTTTTCTCTCCCCTTCCTTTTTTTTGTATCACTTTTGAATGAATAAGAGATTTCATTGATTTTCTTCAATCAAACAAAATGAAAGGAATTTTATATTCGAGATGTAGAAAGAAAATGGAAAGATGCCTGGCTATCCGTGTTTGCGATAGGGTTTCCTCAAAACCTTCAAATTGCAGTTTTGATGCTAGCGTGGCAAGGCAATCGATGTGTCGGTTGTTGTTGCGCCCGATATGCGTTATGGTTGCGTCGACGTAGTTTATCAATTTTTGTGCCTCGGCTCTGTACGGGGCCAAGGTTACTTCCTCGACGAAGTAGTTTATCAATTGAGTGCGTATACTCCGTTCACCTGGTTGACGAGTAATTTAGAGTCCCCTCTTATATCCAGACGTGTGGCTCCAGCTCGTTTATCCAAGGACAATCCGATGAGTAAGGCTTCATATTCTGCTAAATTATTGGTGCAGGGGAAGTCTAGCTTGAAGGAGTGCGAGGACTTCACCGGCTAGGGATACTAGCACTACGCCTGCTCCTCCAATACTGCTATTAGAAGTAGCGGATCTATCGAAGAACAATAGCCATGTTTCTTTTTGAACGAAAGAGACTTCCGGAAAGTCTTCAGGGAGGTCTTCGTGTAGTGTCATGGTATTTTCTCCCGGGAATGCCGCCAGTAGATCCACGACTGCTTGCCCTTTGATGGCTCTCGGGGAAGCGCACGTTAAGTCGAACTCCGACATTTGGAGGAGCCATTTTCCGGTCTATTCCTATCAGTGCCGGTTTTGAGAGGAGGAACTTCACAGGGTCGGACTTAGATACCAGTACCACTTTATTGGAAAGGTGTAATGCCTGAATTTCTGGATGGAATGGATCAAAGCTAAGAACGCCTTTTTGCTTTGGGATATCTCGAGTTCAAGATCTCTTAAAGTTCGGCGAAGTAGTAGATGGGATGTTCAATTCCTTCAGCATCTTCTTGAGCGAGATGAGCTCCGACAGCAGTGTCACTAAAGGCAGTGTAGAGGTGTAGCGGTCTTCCTTGTATGGGAGACCTCATGATGGCTGGGGAGGATAACGTTTGCCGAATATTCTGGAATGCTTCATGTTGTAGCGTGGTTCAGATGAAGCTTGCTCCTTTCTTCAGTAAGGGGGTAAATGATAGACGCATTTATGTGTCTATTTTAGTCTCAATTCTCTATAATGTTATAACTCGATTTTGCGTTTATTTTGGTATTTTATGTCTTTGTAGGTGTTTTTGGAGAAATAAGCTTTTGCGGAGAAATTGGGTCGAAAAGTGGTTTTTGCGCTCGTGGGAGAAAATTAATATTCGCACCCCTCAAATGGATAAGGGGCACCTCAATTACTAAGGGATACCCACTTGTTATTTGCACCCCAGGGCATCCCAAAAGGCGTCTGCTAAAGGCACCCTTACTCTGGTTAGGGGACACCCTTCTTCACGTTCAAACCTACAAAACAGGCGGGAAATGTCACGTTCAAAAGCTGCTTGCCTTCGAACCTTGTTGGATCGGATTTGGAGAGGTTTAACCGGATATTTTTATGGGAAAGGGCTTCGTTTGGGCCTGTGATGGTAAAACATGGATTGTAGTCGAAGTAAAAACATAAATAAAAGGATAAACACGATAAACAACATGGAAAGCTTCTCGGGATATTCACGGAGTTTTGCTGGATTCTAAAAAAGGAAGTTGTCGTACAAATGGGAGATAATATCTTCCCTGAGATTCGGCTCAATCAAATACAAAGAATTTTGGGAAGTTGTCGTAAAGAAGATTTGGAGAGGATTATTCGCAACTTGGCAGCGAAGAAAATAATATAAGAAACAAGAGATTTTCTCGGGATTTTTGGACCCGGTGAAGTATATAAGAGGTGGTTAGAGTCATAAGGAGAGAATCGGGAGTTAGGGGTACGCTACGAGAGGAAAAAAGAAGTCTGCAGAGAAGAATCGGAGGAGTGCATGAAAAGTATTCCTGCTGCAAGAACCCTGAACACGAAGAACATTGACGCACGAGGGGACTAGTCAAAAAATTATCGTTGTTCAAATGAACCCTAGTATCGTTAAAAGGCGTACTTATTACCTTCAACAATAACTGTTTGTAACGCCTTTTCAGCGTTGCAAACTGTCTGAGTCATTAGTTTCTCTTGTTTTTCACTATTTGAGCTATGAACAACTATTTTGAGCACGTGAATAATATGAGGAGCTAAACCCCAACACCTGGGATGACGGAGGAAGCCATATTTCATGCATGTGGTAATTATATTTAACTCTTTTATGACTACTTGCACTATTATCAATCGTTTTATGATTTTTCTTAATTGATTGTGATGTCGTATGATGATGTATGCTTGGTCTAAGTGCTTTTGATACGTCATGCTACTTGATTTACAAGTCCAATCTTTTAAGAATCAACCTTGGCAAAGAATTAGAGTCGGTATTATTTGAGCTATAATTGTTTGGAATAAATATTTGAATCGCATGAATGAGTTATGGTGGAATCCTGAGTCTCGATGTCTCTCGATTTTTGTGACAAACTTGTGTATATATTTTCTTTATTTTAGTGTTTTCTTAAATCGAGTCTTTACAAGTCCGAAATGAGCAGATCTTTACTACCACTTTCTACAACTTGTGTATATATTTTCTTTGTTTTTCGTATTTTCTGAAACCAAATCTTTACAAGTCCGAGTGAACGAACTTTACTACCACTTTGTACAACAACATAAAAATCACATCAGTAAATGAAGCAACCAGCTGAGCCAATCTAGGTATGAAGCGGCGAATTTAGTTTATTTTACCCATGAAACTCGGAGTTCTTTCACGGTTCGCGGTGGCGGCATCGTAAGGATGGCTTGTGTTTTGACTGGGTCAACTTTAATTCCCTCGGCGGTCACCTGGAAACCTAGGAACTTGCCCGAAGAGACACCAAAAGAACACTTCAACGTATTCATCTTCAGTTTGTACTCGCGACATCTTTCGAATACCTACCGCAGAATTTATGCATGGGCTGCCGGGTTTTGGACTTGATGATGCGCGTCGTTTACACAACAAATTAATTAAGATATTTCCCACTAATTAACTGGTAATATAGCGGTAGTAAGAGATCGTTCCCGTAGTTGTGTAATTGATATGTTATTCGAATGAGCAAAAATAAAGTAAAAGACAAGGGGATTGGTTTAAAGTGAAATAAAAAGAATAACAAATAAAGAAAGATGATTAAGGAATCATTCGTCGTCACTGGAAAGAAACTTAATAAAAGTACTTATTTATTTCTTGTGGAATTTCCATTTCACCAACCGTAGAATAGCAATAAGCTATGCTATCCTCGAATTCCCGTTGCCACCGGATACGAAGCGCTCGACTACCGGATTCTATCCATCTAAGCCACCATGAATAAGCTCTCAAGATGTAACCCACCTGATGCATTACGTTTTGTGAATTAGGTTGATCCTAGCATCGAGACGCATAAGCTCGGGCAACACTAGTGTCATCTCTATACACAATTGTTTAACGAGAATCCTACTGTCGACTTTGCGATGTACTACTTGTGTATGGAATTGAGTGACTATTACACGTATCACCAACTCCAATACTTGTAGAAGAATTACTATCGTGTATTCAAATGGCCGGTTGAACAACCCCGGTAATAATCTTAGACAATAAAAATAAAAGAGACAATCGACAAGAAAATTAAACTCAAAATAAATTTGTGAAAAGAATTAAAGTTTCATTAACCAAGACTTTGAAATCATACCTTAATCAGTAAAATTTAGCTACACATGGATTTACTAAAACCCATGAAAAATATGTATATGAAATAAGAAGAAGAAAATAACTTGGTTTCCCCCTAAAGGGGTAAACCTTAGATATGAAATAAAACCTCCTTTCTCTCTTCCTTTTCTCTGTTTTTTTTCTCCCAAAAATTGTATTCCTTTTATGAAAAGTTATATTTTTCTTCTCGAATTAAGCCTTATATAGGCTTCCGCCAAAACCCAAGTGACCGACATTTCCTAATCTGATATAATCGATAAGGAAGCCAAGTCAGTTAATGAGAGTTTTATGCTTTAGAAAATAAGTGCTTCTGATTCCTTGTTCCCCGGGTCATCTTAGTAGAGTGTTTACGGTGCCTGATTGGCTGTATGAGTCGTGGGGTCATCGTAAGCTGATGTGTCTCCTCTTAATACTGCCTGTGCATCCAATTCGATGTATGAAATTGTACCAAATTCCCATTTTCAACTTTTACGCGGGAGAATAATTCTCCACTCGATCTGTTCTGATAACTCTCAAACTCCATCGAACTTATCTTCCTCGACTGAATTCTCGGTCAAGTAACTCACCCCATTCTTCCTTTCCCTGTTGGTGTAGAAAACATCGACTAGCACTGCCAAACACCCCTTGTACACATCCACCTGACCCATGGGCAGAGCCGATCCTGTGCGTATTAGGGCCCGGTGCGAACGTAATGTGTCCGCAGGCGGGGGCGAGCCAGGTTTTGAGAATTGGGTGGGCAAGCTATGAATTAGTGGACATTTAAGGGGGTGCAAAATGGATAAAAATGACTAAATTGGGCTAAAATACGAAAAATTGTGCTTGGAAATCAGATGGGCTGGGTGGGCAAGTGCACACCCACCCTTCCATGTGGCTCCGCCCCTGATCGCAGGGCCTATTTACGTTCAATTTTTTTCCCTACAATTTCGAGTAGCAATGAGAAAATAAAACTAAACCGATTGATATCTATATTATAAAAAGAAGTGGTGTCCGTCTTGGGATAAAGAGAACCATTGATTTCGTCCATCCTAGGTTGGGATACATAGTTGGCGAGGTTTATATCCATCCGTCCGTACTATACATATAATTTTGAGAGATACTTACGTCCGTCGATCGTGAAATTAATTTATTATTTTTTAAAATAAAAAAAGATTTCTAATTTTGGTATATCTTGATATGTAATAGATATTTTATACAAATATAAGTGCAATCACTAATCACGGCGGTAGCTTTCCAAAATTACAAAAATTATGTAACTGTTAAGGCATTGTTTCCTAAAGGAGATTTAAAAATCGGGAAATAAGTAACAAATGAGTAATAATATTTTTCCGTAAGAAAAAAATAAAATTCACGAATAAATAAGTAATTAATTTAAATTAATTTCATATTATTAGAAATCGGGAAAATAAGTAACAAATGAGTAATATTATTTTTAATTTTGGTATATCTTGATATGTAATAGATATTTTATACAAAGGAGATTTAAAAATCGGGAAATAAGTAACAAATGAGTAACCATTGATTTCGTCCATCCGGCGGTTGAGATACATAATTGGCGAGGTTTATATCCATCCGTCCGTACTATACATATAATTTTGAGAGATACTTACGTCCGTCTGATCGTGAAATTAATTTATTATTTTTTAAAATAAAAAAAGATTTCTAATTTTGGTATATCTTGATATGTAATAGATATTTTATACAAATATAAGTGCAATCACTAATCACGGCGGTAGCTTTCCAAAATTACAAAAATTATGTAACTGTTAAGGCATTGTTTCCTAAAGGAGATTTAAAAATCGGGAAATAAGTAACAAATGAGTAATAATATTTTTCCGTAATATTGTTTCATTCTATAAAAGGTAAAAAGTTAAAAAAGAAGAAAAAAATAAAATTCACGAATAAATAAGTAATTAATTTAAATTAATTTCATATTATTATAAAAGGTAAAAAGTTATACAAATATAAGTGCAATCACTAATCACGGCGGTAGCTTTCCAAAATTACAAAAATTATGTAACTTGTTAAGGCATTGTTTTCTAAAAGGAGATTTAAAAAATCGAAATAAGTAACAAATGAGTAATAATATTTTTCCGTAAGAAAAAAATAAAATTCACGAATAAATAAGTAATTAATTTAAATTAATTTCATATTATTAGAAATCGGGAAAATAAGTAACAAATGAGTAATATTATTTTTAATTTTGGTATATCTTGATATGTAATAGATATTTTATACAAAGGAGATTTAAAAATCGGGAAATAAGTAACAAATGAGTAACCATTGATTTCGTCCATCCGGCGGTTGAGATACATAATTGGCGAGGTTTATATCCATCCGTCCGTACTATACATATAATTTTGAGAGATACTTACGTCCGTCCGATCGTGAAATTAATTTATTATTTTTTAAATAAAAAGATTTCTAATTTTGGTATATCTTGATATGTAATAGATATTTTATACAAATATAAGTGCAATCACTAATCACGGCGGTAGCTTTCCAAAATTACAAAATTATGTAAATCTTGTTAAGGCATTGTTTCCTAAAGGAGATTTAAAAATCGGAAATAAGTAACAAATGAGTAATAATATTTTTCCGTAATATTGTTTCATTCTATAAAAGGTAAAAAGTTAAAAAAGAAGAAAAAATAAAATTCACGAATAAATAAGTAATTAATTTAAATTAATTTCATATTATTAGAAATCGGGAAAATAAGTAACAAATGAGTAATATTATTTTTTTAAATTTTGGTATATCTTGATATGTAATAGATATTTTATACAAAGGAGATTTAAAAATCGGGAAATAAGTAACAAATGAGTAATAATATTTTTCAGTAATATTGTTTCATTCTATAAAAGGTAACAAGTTAAAAAAAGAAGAAAAATAAAATTCACGAATAAATAAGTAATAGATATTTTATACAAATATAAGTGCAATCACTAATCACGGCGTAGCTTTCAAAATTACAAAAATTATGTAAGCTGTTAAGGCATTGTTTCCTAAAGGAGATTTAAAAATCGGAAATAAGTAACAAATGAGTAATAATATTTTTCCGTAATATTGTTTCATTCTATAAAAGGTAAAAAGTTAAAAAAAGAAAAAAAATAAAATTCACGAATAAATAAGTAATTAATTTAAATTAATTTCATATTATTAGAAATCGGGAAAATAAGTAACAAATGAGTAATATTATTTTTAATTTTGGTATATCTTGATATGTAATAGATATTTTATACAAAGGAGATTTAAAAATCGGGAAATAAGTAACAAATGAGTAATAATATTTTTCCGTAATATTGTTTCATTCTATAAAAGGTAACAAGTTAAAAAAAGAAGAAAAAATAAAATTCACGAATAAATAAGTAATTAATTTCATATTATTAGAAATCGGGAAAATAAGTAACAAATGAGTAATATTATTGTTAATTTTGGTATATCTTGATATATAATAGATATTTTATACAAATATATGTGCAAAGTAATTAATTTCATATTATTAGAAATCGGAAATAAGTAACAAATGAGTAATATTATTTTTAATTCTGTATATCTTGATATGTAATTGATATTTTATACAAATATAAGTGCAATCACTAATCACGGCGGTAGCTTCCAAAATTACAAAAATTATGTAACTGTTAAGGCATTGTTTCCTAAAGGAGATTTAAAAATCGGGAAATAAGTAACAAATGAGTAATAATATTTTTCCGTAATATTGTTTCATTCTATAAAAGGTAACAAGTTAAAAAAGAAGAAAAAAATAAAATTCACGAATAAATAAGTAATTAATTTAAATTAATTTCATATTATTAGAAATCGGGAAAATAAGTAACAAATGAGTAATATTATTTTTAATTTTGGTATATCTTGATATGTAATAGATATTTTATACAAAGGAGATTTAAAAACCGGAAATAAGTAACAAATGAGTAATAATATTTTTCCGTAATATTGTTTCATTCTATAAAAGGTAACAAGTTAAAAAAAGAAGAAAAAATTAAAATTCACGAATAAATAAGTAATTAATTTCATATTATTAGAAATATGTAAAATAAGTAACAAATGAGTAATATTATTGTTAATTTTGGTATATCTTGATATGTAATAGATATTTTATACAAATATATGTGCAAAGTAATTAATTTATTATTAGAAATCGGGGAAATAAGTAACAAATGAGTAATATTATTTTTAATTCTGGTATATCTTGATATGTAATTGATATTTTATACAAATATATGTGCAATCACTAATCATGGCGGTAGCTTTCCAAAATTACAAAAATTATGTAACTGTTAAGGCATTTTTAACTGTTAAGGAGATTTAAAAATCGGGAAATAAATAACACGTTAAAATATTAAGTAATAATATTTTTCCGTAATATTGTTTTCATTCTATAAAAGGTAAAAAGTTAAAAAAGAAGAATATTATAAAAAGATACTCCCTCCGTCCTAAATTAAGAGTCCTCTTTGACTAAGTCAAGATATTAAGGAAATCCTATAAATTGTCATGACTAGCCCTTGACTAGCCTATTTAATGTTATATTATTACCAAAACTAAATTATTAGTGTTAAAATAAGTAGAAGTTTATTAGGAATTTTATAACTATTCATAAATGTTTTTATTTAAAAAAAAGGAATGACAATTAATACAAAGATATTGAGTAAGTTTTTTTCCATAAATATGGTGATATTATTTAAGATTTGGATATTAAAAATGATTTTATGATTATAAAAATAAAGGGTATATTTGATAGTTTAAGGGAAAAGTATGTCTATAAATGAGAGGACAGATAAAAATGGACATACCAAAGTAGAAATTAGGACAGATAAAAACGGACGAGAGGGAGTATTATTACTTAATATTAATTTATTCTTATTGGTTATAGAAAAATAATGAATAGAATATTTTTCGTACAAAAATACTACAACAAATTAGCCAAAGTGACTATCCAAAATTATAAATATTATTTTAAGCCAACCATCAAGAGCGTATCATAAATATCTTTCCTAATGAAAAGGGATGATATTCTAAAAAAAATCGGATAGTTTATGATATTCTAATATTTTTTATTTTTCGGTAAATACATCATTATTGCCAAAAAAAACTCGATGTTTTTCCTCATTCTATCACAAAATTATCTTTTTTCTCGATCTCTATATAACATGCAATCGAAACCGAAATTTCATTTGGAGCTGAGGTTCTCTTTCTTTTCTTTTTTTTTTTTATTTTTCCCTAGGTTATGTGTTGTTGTCTCCGTTTGCTTATATTAATTCTTTCTTTCGTTTGATCCATGGTAGTTCTTTTTCGCAGATCATCGGAAGGATCAGCACAAGAGATGCCTTTCTATTCTCTCGTACTCCCCAACAACAAATCTTCATTGCTTTTATTCTCTCCTCAATAGCAGATGAAAGTTTCAAATCGAGCTTAGAAACCATCAATAGTCGGGTCGACATAGCAGCATCATTTCCACCGAAGAATTTGTGTTCACCAATTTAGAATCATTAGCAGGCGGTGTCTGACAAATAATGATTTTTTTTTTGTTTATTTTTATCCGTACTTTGAAGCCCGTGAATTTTAGAAATCTGAACCATATAAGTTGAGATATCAATCTATCTTTCTATAAAACATGATATATGTAAATGCATAAGAAAACACTCACCTCATTAATCTGGAAGTTTGAGTCGCGTTGATTTATTGAGCACGTCTTGATAATAGAACTACGGTTAGTTTGGCAAGGACTTCCATGTGTTGAGAATCCTAAAAGCTAAACTCATATAAAAGTACATGCTTCCCGTCATATCTGATTTTCAATGTACTTGGAACCAAATGCAATATTTCTTATTTAATTTTAATTCTGTAATAATTTTTTCTATGTAGGGTTTAATTATTTTTGCTATATTTATAAATAGTTCGATAAGTATATTTATTTCATTTAAGTCGATAATTATTCGTTATTAGGTAGATTCTAAAATGATGATCATATATGAAAACTGTGTTTTTTAAATAGATTCTAAAATGGTGATCATGTGTAAAAAAATTTCTGACTAACTAAAAATGATATTATGGTCCGGCTAATTAAATATTGGCCAGACTAACTAAACAAATTATTATGACCCGACTAACTAAACAATGACCCAACTAACGAAACATGTTACTATGATCCGACTAACTAAATGTTATGGTCGTCCCTAACGGCCGGGGTCTACTTTTATGATCCGTCTGACTAAACACGATACTATCACCCTACTAACTAAACATGCTACTATGTCGTCCAAACTAACTAAAAACAATATTATGACCTAGCTAATTAAAAATTGAAGCCGCAAATCCCATCTAACTTAAAAGCTAATTGAAATATTGTGATGGGACACTGACGGACCACGAAACAACAAGCAAAAGTGGAAAGAGGTTGAGCCCCGGCCGTAGGCCGGGGTGATACCTAGTCTATATTATAAAAAGAAGTGGTGTGTGTAGCCTTACAAATCCGACCCTTGATTTCGTAATCCCACGACGCGAATCCGTTCGTTATATGTTGTATATAGACGTCCGTTGGATCCCTTGGTTTCCTGATTTTGCTAGGCTTCCATAATGTCTTTTTTCGTGAACAGACTTTAGAAGGTTGAGTCAAAATAAAATACCACAAGTGTTTACAAACTGGATTTCCTATTATATAATCTAACCGTAACCCTAACCCAAAAAATATCCCTAAACACGGCTAACCGTGGCTATGTTTTTTTATATAATCTAACTATATTTCCTAAATAAAAAGCTAACCCTAACCCTACACTAACTAGCTAAACAGTTAGCAAAGAAAATCCCATAGTTCACTTTTTCTGGGTTCCATAACCGATCACGCCCTTTGATTTTGGTTCCCCACGAACCAAAGAAACAAATGTTCGAAAAAATTAAGCCAGCGCTTACATGTCATAGACTGGAATAAGGTGATAACCATTCGGAGTATGATGTGCTATCCTATGACCAACCTGTCTAATGTTAAAAGCTCAACCTATCAATTTTGCATAAAATTCCATTAACAAGAACTCTTCCAGTTAAACTGCCATTCAGAAAATTACTACACAAGGGAGCTTCGTTTAGATATATATTTGTCTGTCCATTGTGCATATGGCCGATATTTATTATTTTGGACGGCTGTAATTATGCTGCGATTCGGAACAAGGCTAACCATTAATCCTAAACACTTACGAAGTTCCCTAATGCATCATAAACGGCTAACCTTAATGCCAAATTGAAGTTTCTAAAACAATTTAAGGCCAAATATTAATTTCTAAAAGAATCTTAGGGGCTACGGATGGCACAATTGGATAGGTTGAGACCCGACTTAGAGGCCACTGACCAAAGCCGTAAGCCCCACTAATTTGACCCGACAAACAAAATACCGGGATTCACAGGCCCCGACTAAGTTATGGACTAACAAAAATTTTTAATGTGGAGACTACGATTGACCTCAGACAAATCAACGGCCGGGGCCGTAGGCCCCGGCTAACTTAACTAACAAAATATTTACGTGCTAAGCCCTAGATTTACAATCCACGTTCCTAAATGAAACTTACAGGATGGCCAAAATTTGGTGGAAGGATACTGATCGGCCGACCGAATAATAAAAAAAATCGAAAAAGGTTGAGCCCGGCCGTAGGCCGGGGTGATACCTAGTATATATATATATATACCAGGGAATTACCCGTGTCGTTTCACAGTGACGTAAATATGGAATGTTTAAGTTTGCTTTGCGACATCGTGGTATCAGAACTTCATCCAAATTGATGAGCTTTGTATCTTTTTTGCACGCATTTCCCTTTGCATGGGCCATGGCTAGCCTAGTAGAAACCGTGGTTACATGGTTCTGAAACATCATCTCTTGCCTTGAAAATCATTCAGCGTCATCACTTAGCTGTAACCAAACTCGAGCCATTGCTGCCACCCTCTTCTTCACCGATACTCGATCACCAACACTGCCATTAATGGCAGCAGTCCCACTCCGATATAAGACCTATCATAAGGCATCATTCACGAGCTCCATTGACCTCCAAAAGCAACCCCGATCAATCACTTAGATCATCACAAAGAACTCCACCTTTCTTTGTTCTTTTTGATCAAAGCTCCATCACGATCAATCATCACTCTGTTTTGTAAGCTCGGGTTCTTCTCCATCTTCGACATCACCGATTACTGCCATGATCACTCCCTGAACTTACTCGTCAATGGCAGCATCATCATCTCCTACAGACTCAAGCCAATCACTCGAGCTCGGTACCTCTTCCTCATCACCGAGAATCAATGGCAGCAGCAAATACAGTTTCATTCTCGGTGTAGATTCCTTAAACTATTCTCGAGCTTCAACTAAGCCTCACCAATCACCATCATTACCCCATCGTCTCTTCCATCGCGCAAGCGAACCACTAATCGTCTACGCCATGATCATCACGATCCAAACCATGATCCCCGTTTTGTAATCTCCAACGGTTCACCTTGAACTCAGCCCATCACAAAGAACTATATCTTCATTCTCGCTGTCTGTTTTCTTCCTTACCGTAGTTACATCCAACCAACTCCAGGGCCACCGCACTCACCGCACAACATCACCATCAGTTTTAATCATCGATGGCAAAGAAGCCTCGCTTCTTCTTATCGCCTCACGGAAATGGACTTCAAGCACCCATTCCACGTTCAACAAAGACACCATTACCGGCAACAACAAATACCACCGACCTATCATGATCATCACTAGCCATTCTGATCACCGATCATCATCGCCATTGTTCTTCGCCTTAAGCTCCATGTCGAACTCAACCCAAATCTTTTAACCGCTTGTTAGCCCATTGAACCGTTCGAAATCAATAATCACTCCGAAACCGTCACATCTTGATTATCAAGATCACCGTGATTATGGTTCCTTTACGTGGAGTTAGGGAAGAAGAGGAAGGTTCCCTTAGTAAAATGGCTGGTGTCTTTAAACACTATTTCAATTTTGACTTCCCCCTTTATAAAATACCTGACTTCCTTTAGAAGTTCCTTTGAAATCAAGCCCCTTACCGAATAACTACCCCTTAACGTACAATTGGAGTGTCAACAACACTTGCCCTTTTATGCTTCCAAGTTCTTGTTTTGCTCATAACTTCTTCATACGAACTCGGAATGACTCCGTTCTTTCGCCATTGTCTTCATCTTCTAAATCCTCTACACAATGAAAAGTAGAAATATTGTATTTGAACGAGTTCCAATTGGTCTTTGGCCCTTCTCCACTTGTAGCTAGCTTCTTTCCTTGCACAATTAAGTGCATATTCACTTCTTTTGGATGATTTACCTAACAAAACACAAATAAGAGAAAACAAGCGTAATATACAATAATTTGCAAGAAGATCAACAATTACTAACATGGAATTGACACTAAATATATGTGAAATATGCACTTATCACTTGACCACTATGTCATCTACATAATCTTCGACTTGTTTGTGTATCATATCATGAAAAATAGTAGTCATGGCGCGTTGGTATGTGGCGCCAAAATTTTTCAAACCAAAGGGCATCACCGTGTAGTAAAAGTTTCCAAGAGGAGTTCGAAAAGCCGTCTTACTTGCGCCGTGCTCGTACATCTTAATTTGGTTGTAGCGTTGTATCCATCAATGAAAGAGAACATACCATGTCCACCGGTGGCTTCTACCAACATGTCGATATTAGGGAGTGGAAAGTCATCTTCAAAGCAATATTTGTTCAAATCTCTAAAATCAACACAACACCCCTATCCGCCATTCTTCTTTTTTACCCGAACTACGTTGGCCACCAAGTAGGGTGGTGAATCGGTTTGATGAAACCACCCGCTTAGCGCTTCCCGATCTCTATTTTAATCTGTTCTTCCCCATCGTGCGGAATTGTCTCGGCGTTTGCTTGACCGATTTCGATCCGGGCATCACGTGTAAATGATGCGTTACCGCCTCTCGTCCAAGCCACATTTCCTCGTATGTCCATGCGAACACGTCTTGATACTCCTTGAGAAGGTCTACCAGCTTTACGCGTTTGTCCATCGCGGAGTCGAGCCGATCGAGATTGGTCGCGAGATTCTTCACTCCCGATATTAACAATCTCAAGTTCGTCCATGGTAGAGTTGGTCCCATCTTGTAGCTGCCTTGGTACATCAAGTACTTCCTCCTGTGGATCGTTATCACGTTTTCGTTCCATTGGGAGGAGAGACTGTGTGGTAGTCTCTCCTGTTAATTGCTAACAGCGACGCTGATATACGGTTTTCCCTTGTTCATCGTGACTCATGGTAAAAGCCCTCCCTCGTTTGGTATGAGTACAAGACGAACTCTGGTTTGGCAAATGGAGGCTGGCGTGTCTCTTTTTTGAAAGGGTGATGTGAGACCGGGTTTCTCCGTGATGCGGCGCAAGGCTATCACTTTCTTTAATGGATGTCCACTTTGGTAGTGGAGTGTGGTGAGCCTTGTCGGTTGTGGCTTGTGGGCCCTTTCTTGGCTTAAAAATCTCCATGCCACAGATCGGCGCATAGGGAGATAATGATGCAGCGATGCGAATGACTTCTCCGTTTAACATGGTTTTCAAACATTGGTGATACGTCGAAGGAAATGATTTTGTTGTCATGGAGCCATGGTCTTCCCAATATCATGTGGTAATCTGGCTCATTTTCGATTACCTTGAACCTTACTTTTTGATCGGGACGAGTCCTCTTTTGAAAGATTCGGTTTGACATACCCATATGTGTTGGTTTGATTGCCTTGAAATCGGTCATCGTAGCGGATAGCCGCACATTTTGCTTGGCCGTACCTTGGCCGTCCCGAAAGTCCCGAAGGTAACAACATTGGAGGACGCTAATGTGTCGATGAGAGCTCTTTTGAATTCTACGTCCTTGGTACGGGCCGTGACGTGTAGGGCCCGGTTATGTCCTTCCTCTGCCATCATGTCATCGTCGGTAAACGTGATATAGTTGATGGACATCTCTGACGCTTTTGATGTTTCCAGGCGTGAAAGAACCAAGGACGCGCTCAACGCTATTCGATTGATGGCGGTGAACGTTTCCATCCGCTGATCTTTTGAAAGATGTAAGAGCTCAAATAAATTTTCCACTGAGGCCGCTTCACAGCCTCTTGGTTTTACGATTAGTAGTGAAGCGGTTGACTTGAGAGTGATTGTTTGGGATGTTAGTACCCGGTCCCGGAGTTTCCGGGATATGTGAATCGTTCAACTATACCGTTAAGTTGATGAGAAAGTCCAGTATGATGTTAATTGCATCTTCCATCAGACCCATGTTCTTAGTGTGGATCTCCTGAATCCGCACCAAGTCGGCTTGACCTTGGAACTCCTTCATCGATTGCATTGTTGGTCATTGCGTAGGGGGAGGGAACATCACCGTTCTCCTGAATGGAACTTGAGGATGCCGATTCATCCCTAAAACCGACCATCTTCCTGAGCTAGAGAAATGTATTCCGAAATTGGTATTGGAACCGAGAGATTGATCTCCCACTGTGGTCGCCAATTGTTTGAGGGTGAAAACGGTTTCTGTTGATTTTGGTAATTGCGGGTGTGTGGGTGAGAAACGAATTCAAACCCTAAACAATGTACTGCAAGGGAGTACTTTATATTTGAGAGATCAATCTGTACAAATCCGGCCTAAACCAAGAAATGGTCGTTCCAGACTTGCCTCGGTCACAAAAGGGGGAGAATGGGTTGGTTTTGGGGAGGGAAGCCAAGAAAGTGTTGAGACCAGGTTGATTCTGGAAGAGTAGTTATTTCACGACTTGTATCATAATATGGGAAGCTCACAGATGGAAAGCTAACCAATGTTTCAGAGTGTTGTATTGCTCCTGAATGAACTTTTTCGGTGGAAATAGGTGAGACCTATTTATATAAGTCGAAGTGAAACGTACTCTGGTCTCATTAAGAAAATGGTAAATGGGTGAGTAAATGGGGAGGAGGTGATGATCGGTCACGCTTGGAATTGATGTTCCATAAAAGAAAGCGTTTCACCATTACTTCCCATGTTTACTAACCACCTTATTCTTATTACACTTTCTTATAACGGCGTAGTCTGTACATGCACGTCGTAAACCGCCAAACCAATGCCCAAATATGATCCCCCGGTTTGTGATATGTGTTGATATCTCAAATGTTTTCGGTGGAAAACATGTAGCATGTTGTTGTTGGGAAAGTCGAGCTCTTTACGGCTTGGTGACCTTCGACCGGTCGAGATTTTGCATCTTAAGAGGAAAGGTAGCCGTTGATCATTGCACACTTCCGTTCTTTGGTAGTTGCATAGGGAAGGCTAGCATGGTGGCACGGCAAGGTTGGCGAGGCTATTGGCATGGCATGCCTTGGCGCGGTTTGGCGTGGCCAAACTAGAATTTTCTGGTAACCTTGGACGGCTAGGATTTTCTCCTGGGATTGAAGGGCGACCGTTGATTGTCACACGCCTTCGTTTTGGTAGCCGCATAGGGAAGTCCAGCATGGTGGCACGGCTAGGTTGGCATGCCATTGGCATGGCATGCGTTGGCGCGGTTTGGCGTGGCCAAATTAGTGTTCCGGCCGAAAGCAGTTACCATGCGTTGTCCGGTAACCTTGGACGGCTAGATTTGATCCCTGGATTGAAGGGCGACCGCCGATTGTCGCACGCCGTTTTTGGTAGCCACATAGGGAAGGCCAGCATGGTGGCGTGGCTAGGTTGGCATGCCTTGGCGCGACCAAATTAGGGTTTTGGATTAAAGGTTACCATGCGTCGTCTGGTAACCTTGGACGGCTAGGATTTACTCCTGTGATTGAAGGGCGACCGTTGATTGTTGCACGCCTTCGTTTTGTTAGCCGCATAGGGAAGGACAACATGGTGGAGTGGCTAGGTTGGCATGCCATTGGCGCGGTTTGGCGTGACCAAATTAGGGTTTCGCGCCAGAAGATTACCATGCGTTGTCTGGTAACCTTGGACAGCTAGGATTTCCTCATGGGATTGAAGGGCGACCGTCGATTGTCACACGCCTTCGTTTTGGTAGCCACATAGGGAAGGCCAGCATGGTGGCGCGACTAGGTTGGCATGCCATTGGCGCGGTTTGGCGCGGCCAAATTAGGGTTTTAGGTCAAAGGTTACCATACGTCGTCTCTGCAACCTTGGGACGTCTAGGGTTTGCTCTTGGGATTGAAGGGCGACTGTTGATTTTCGCATGCCTTCGTTTTGGTAATCGCATAGGGAAGGCCAGCATGGTGGCGCTGCTATCATGGATAGGGTCATGGCAAGGTGCGTTCAGCATGGTGGGTCCAAAGGCTTGGCATTTCGTTTAGCACATGGTGCGGCTAGCATGGCTAGGCACGTTTGCTGCTCGCATATTTGCTTCAAGGCTGGCGTCCCTACCCGCAAGGAAGTTTCTTTGGGTTTTTTTGTCTGAGAATAACAAGGATTTGTGTCCGGCTGATATCCTTGTTCTCAACTGGGAAAACGGCCAAGATGTGTGTATGGATGTCACAGGAGTCTCCCCCTTTACTGGTGATGGTGTTTGTACGTTTTTCCCAGGCCAAGCTATCTCGCGTAAGCATTCCAAATATTTGAATGAGTATACTTCGCACGGTTATGGTTTGGGAGTGCTAGCCTTTACTATCTTAGGAGAACTTAGTGAGGACACTGTATCTTTTTTCAAGCGTCTTAAGAATTGTTTAGTTAGTCATGACGTTGGTAGTGGTCTCGGTAGTTTTATTTTTCAGAGACTAGGTGTTGCTATTCAAAAAGGGGTTGGTGCTCAGCTTGTTGCTCGGCTACCAACTAAAACCTCTTTTGTAAACTGATTACAACTGAAATAAATATTACTATTATAATATTTTCTTTTATTGTTAACATTGATGATCGAACTATTATTCTAATTACTCTTACTAATATTATTGAATGCCAAAAATATTATTAACATTTATGTAATTATAATTTGTTTACTCTTCATATAAGTCAATGTGTTCATAAGTTTCTATGTGATTTACAAGATTTATCAATAATATTAATCTCACTATTTTTATACTATAAGATTATCTACATATTCATACTTTTTAGATTAATTATTCTTAAATCCTTATTAGCTAAAGTTATTGGTGTACCCTAAAATTTTAACTTCATTACATACACAAACAATGAAATAAACAATAAATCAATCAATTAGATCTTTTAATTATTAATAATTTTTAGTTATTAAGATTTATCTCACGACCCAACCCAGTTCTAAACTAATCTATTTCACTAACTGGCACGAGATATTTCTATTTTCCCATGTAAGATCTAATAGTGAGCTTTGATACCAACATTGAAGCGCCCCCAAAGCTAGTAACTTGACTAAGCCAAGAGATTAACTAATAAAGAGGCACTAAGAATCTAATTATATACTTAAGCATTCAATTAAGAAATCTGCTATAAAACTTAACCCAAAAACTATCCCCGCTTTGAAATATATATATATACAAGAACTCCTCTCAAATGATACATATACAATAGTCATTTGGTTTACAAATAGAATATACAACATAATAAACATATCCGAAGTTAACCAACTAACAAACTCAAATCCTCGAAGCTTGCTAACGCGCAACTCTGATCTGTCTGAAACTGAAAGTGGGAATGGGTGTGCACATCATCCCTAAAATGGGTGCCCAGTAGGAATAACATATAAATTTTAAGTAATTACTGTCATGATTTAGAAAAAAAAACATGTTTTTCCTAAACATTAAAAGACAACCAATTCACAGAAATAAACAACAATGTATATGGAACTAACTCCTTCGTCAAACAATGTATAATATTTGTGCAAACCACCCTCAATAGTAATATTGTGGTGTATCTCCTTAGCCATTGCATAAAAGCTGAAAGTAAGTAGGTATAAATGAAGGAGCAGTATCGTATATACCACAGATGGAAATTCTTATTTCCAAACATTCAGATGAAAATTCTTATTTCCCAAAAAATTCATAAAGAGAAACAAAGCATTACAGTTCCTTTCCAAACAATGGAAAGATTAAAAGAAATAACAGAACTTTCGTAATTCAAAGTTAAACAATGCATGGAGAGCACAAACCAGGACAATTCATGAGTTTGTTAAACATAAAATTTTGTAAAAGAAACAATAATCGTTATAAAAGAGTTAAATATAAATTCCCACCTCTTTTGATGACAAGCCACGCCTACCTCGAGATCCACGATTCACTAGTTCATCCTTTGAATCGATCGTTGTTAAATAGACTAACTGTTAATTAATCACACAAGAACTCTAAGAGTTTAGCCAAAATGGCTCATACAAGAATCATACAATTTTTATCTAATGGTTCCAAGCTCATTTATGATGATACACATCTTCATTCTCTATCTTTAGCATAGCTAAGGTTTACTAATTGAATTAGGTATGTTTTATAGTCCATTAGCTAAGTCTTATGAGTATCTATAAACTTGTAAAAGAATCCAAAGGCTAATCCATACCATAAAGGTCCAACACATGTTCATTATGAAAACTAGCTATAAGCCAAAGTTCACTAAACATGCATATTAAGCTAAGGTCCAGTCCATCTGAATCAACTAACTAGTCACTAATGATCAAACTAACAATCACATGTCAACAATCAGTCAATGTCTAAGTCCAGCCAAAGGTGAAGGTCATATCGGTCCAACTTTAGTAGATCAATGAGTTAACTCAGTCAAACACTGAGTTAGATAGACTAAGTCTGATAACAACAAAACCAAGTCAGCTAAGCAAGTTAGTCAGACATCTGACTGGGATGACAAATAAGTCTAATTCCTATAGTGATACAATTCTTACACCAACTCCTTAATATCATTTCGAAAGCAAACCATTCATTCTAAACAAACTTCAAGATCAGTATAAAAATACAACCATAATTTAAGTCTACCTGTAAGAGCAGTAGCTAGCCTCCACTAGAGTGATTAGCTATTCCCTACAATCACCTTAGTTACTACACATCTCAAGCATGAATCACTACCAATTTAATTCTCATACCATACTCAAACTTCATCTCTACTTGCAATGTCATAATCATCATCTCTGTCTATATCGCAACTTCAGTTTCATCAGCACCGCACTATAAACATTCCTCTTCAAAAACAAC
This sequence comes from Papaver armeniacum, assembly GCA_023531295.1. NCBI lineage: Eukaryota > Viridiplantae > Streptophyta > Magnoliopsida > Ranunculales > Papaveraceae > Papaver > Papaver armeniacum. Next base: position 2,775 of record JAJJWW010018486.1, on the reverse strand, counting down.
CACAGTTGTATTACATATTTACAATGTCTATCGCAACTTCAGTTTCATCTACAGCCACATAACCTATACAAAAACAACACCTCTTATTCAACACACCAACAATATTATCCCAACTCAATCATTTAAACTTCAACTATAATCAACAACCCGCAAAATCCACCAAACTCAGTATAACCCAATTCAAATCTCAATATTCACAAACCACCAGTTCTACTAACTTACTTGAATATTCAACAATCTCTAAACTATAACTTCATTTTCTTTATATTTCATCATCATCCATAAACTCATAAACTCATTAACTGAATTCAATTAATAACTTTAATAAGTTATTAAGAAGACAATTACCTCAAATCATATTTGCTCAAACATTAACCAATTCATCACCAGAGATAACTCCATCATTTCCTTATTAACAAAACCAAGCCCTAGCTTCATACTCAATTTCAAAACCCTAACTACATTCGAACTACTCTTCATCTCAGACTCTAGTTTATCCAATCGATCAATACCCATCTCAAAACTTCTTATTAAACTCTCAATTTCATCTTCAAATTCCTCTTTGAATTTCTTTCATAACCCTAACTATTCAGTTCATTATCAGAAAAACTTCAATATAATAATTCATCCACAACCCTGTTTTTCTTCATCTATCCACGACTCAATTAATCCATAAATTCACTCATAAACTCGAATTCATTCTCAAAACCCAAATTCAAGTCTTTGTTTTACCTTTCCTGTTAGGTTTAATTTCACCAGATCAACCAACACCACCATCATTAGTTAATCTTCGATCTCTACAAGATTTATATCAACTCAGAATCATGAACTAATTCTCAGAATCATTAACAGAAGAAGAACATGAGAGTGACGGAAGAAGAAGAAAGAGAAGAAAAAGAGAATGAAAGAGAAATAGAAATTCTTGACCTTTTTAATTTGCTTTTGAGTTATCTACAGAGGCTGCCCTGAGAAAAAAGTAGGTTTCCTTGATAACAACTTTATTGCGAAATGATAATTTTACCCTTTACCTAATATAACATTATCTTATTCGTCCGATGTCCGAATGACACGTTCCGAGTAGTCCATTTCGCATAACTTTTCGAGACCAGTTCAATGATACTATTTTAGTATCTAGATGGTTGTTAGATTAATTTTTATTAATTATCATTCTTATTAAACTAAACGAGTTATTATCAGCTAATTTGTTACTTTACTGGTCTAATAGCGTTGACAAGCTTTAGGGTCTTTACATATGTGTTGGTAAGCTTTGGATTTAACCAAGTTCATCTTATATTCTTGACGCAAGTCAAAAGATGATCATACGAAAATTGCATGGTAATATCTTTTATGATTTGTGTGAGACAATCATTTGACGTAGACACGGAATATTCATTATTGATTATTTCCAATAACTTGAAAATCGCTTTGATGCTAATAGTTTGTAGAAAACAAATATTGTCATCCTCTAAGAAAGTTTCAATGATTGAAATAGAGTCTAGAACCCTTAACCATAATTGAATTATAGACCAGTATGCGTACTTGCATATATGTTGATCCAAGATCGGTATAGTATGCATACCGTATGCGTACAGGAAAAGGTCAGGTAAAGTTCGGGAGCCTTGGAATGCATACCCGTACATGTACTAGCAAACTCAGTTGAAGTTAGGGAACTATTGTATGCTTTGCAATGGCGTACTAATTCCAGCATTTGTTTTGGATGTGTGATAGTATGCGTACACGTTTGCATCTTGTGATATAGTTTGTTAAGTGCATATTTTACATATATTTAGTGTCGATTCCATGCTAGTAATTGCTTAGTTTCTTGAAAAATTATTGTATATTACGTTTGTTTTCTTTATTTGTGTTTTAGGTGAATCATCAAAAAAGTGAAATTGCACATAATTGTGCAATAAAAGAGATTAATTCGCAAGCGAAAAGGGACCAAAAACCAAGTGGAGCTCATCAAATTGAGGAGTTCTTCTTATCATCTCTAAGAGAAGGAAAATACGAAGAAAGCCTTAGAAGTGAAAGAGCAATTCATTCCGATATCAAATTAGGAAGCTAGGAGGCGAAGAAGAGTAAACTAAGAATTGTATCGGTCTTGCAAGGCCCGAAAGTTGAAAGGAGTAAAGCTGTTAAAGGCACCATCCATGCGGATCGGGGGCACCACCTTTCATCTTCATGCACAGCGATCAAAAAAAAAAAAAAAAAACGGGGTTCTTTTCTGAACAACGGCCCCGGTTGTTGTCGTTTCCATTAATGGCAATGTTGGAGCTCGCGGAAAGTCGATGGTTAGCTTATGGGTCATTGAATGAACTCGACTTGGAGTATGTGAGATGAACAGGGCCAGTGTTCGTCGAGCGGAGCAGAAGAACTTCGAGTTCCAGACCGCGGAAGTTGAGTGCGTCGATGAATGATGAGACTCGAGGGAGATCGGGCGATGTACTGTAGTGTTGCTCTTCGAAGCCGGTAATGGAGCACGATACGAAGTGATAGAGAAGGATGACATAGATGGAGCTGAAGGTGTTGCTATTCGGAGTTCCCGCCATTAATGGCCGGAGTTGAATTAAGGTCTGGCAAGGAATGGGCGAAGGTCCGGCGGTTAGTGGCGCTTGCACGCCCAAGACCATTTCGATGTTAAACTTTACGCCGACTGGAGTATGTAGTTGCCCGAACTCAATTGAAGAAACGGAGGCTGGGAGTTGAGCCGCAATGGTGATAGCCGGTGATAGAGCGGAACGAGGAGATGGCGAGTATACTCGATGATGGGTTATT
>JAJJWW010018485.1:0-10093 GCA_023531295.1 Papaver armeniacum | reverse complement strand
TGATAGGTGAATACACCGTATTTAATATCTAGTATTTATGCTTTCTTTGTTATTTTTCTTGTGAATTATGTACTTTATGTGTGCTTTTGAGTTTATTAGGTGCAATGGAGTCATTTGGAGCAAAAAGACCAATTGGAACTCGTTCAATACAAGATTTCTACTTTTCATTGTGTGGGACGAGAAGACGAAGAAAATGGCGAAAGAACGGAGTCATTCCAGTTCGTATGAAGAAGTTAGGGCAAAACAAGAACTCATAAGCAAAGGGCAAAATGGTCATTTTAAAGGGAAGTGCTATCGAGAGCCACCCAAGGTTATGGGGCTGCCATTCAGGTAACCCTTGCTCACTTATGAGTGGGTGTAATTATCGGGTGTACATCTCCTGGGGTGGACTAATCCAACTCCAAATCTAAATCGAGAAAAGTGACTTCTCAATCATTTCTCTCATTCACTTGTTATGCCTGAAATTGAGAGAAGTGAAATGGAAAAAGAAGCAGTTGCTGCCATTAAAGACCGACGAGACACTGACAGAGAAATCGAGACATGAATAGCAGATTATGTCAATTATGAGCTAAAAGGGAAGAGGATGAATTCGATTCGGTTAATAAATGGATTTGACGTTGTTTAGGGATTTGAATGCAAGGAAATCAAGATGGTGGAAGAAATGATGATTAATGGCAGAAAAATGGTGATGAATAAAGGGTTAAGCTCTGATTCGATTTTGAGATTGTCGAGGGTTCTGGGATGATTTGAAACCAAACTGAGCTAGGGTTTATCAGTGAGATTGCCGGGATTTTGAAGTCAAGAGGGAGATGGGTTTTTGTTGGATTGAGAGTTTATGATTTGCCGATGAAAATTCAGAGATGAGAAATTAGGGTTTTTGAATTTGAACTTAAGCGAGTGGTTAGAAGAAAGGGGATGGGTCATGAAGGTTTGGGCATGAGGTGGAGTGAAGGGTGTCAGACAGAAATCGGCCAAGAGATGGACCGTAGCAGGTTGAGTCGAGGGAATGGTAACTGGTGGTGGAATTTGTGCTAATTGGTTGAGCTATGCAAATGGTAACTAAAATGGAATTCTAATTGGTGGCTCGAGTGATTTTGTTGATGGCAAGCGGAGATGCAGGTGATGTTGGGAGCTGCAACTCAAATGGGTGGAACAATGAATGGAATGGAAGACCGAGATAGTTGTTGCAATTGAGCTCAAGAAGATTGAGGTTTTGAGAATGGAAATTGAGTTTGAGCTGATGGAGTTTGGTTTATGAATGAATGTGAATTGATTGCAGGTGTTAATGCACTAAGCTGGAGCTGTGGCTGAAGTATTGTAGTGAGTCAGGGACAGAATGAAGCAAAGGATGGAACTGGAATTTGAGTTGGTGCTATGTTAATTAGATGTATGCTTCTTAGGTCACAGGTTGTGGTTCATCCTGAAATTGCAGGTGACCTTGAGCTGGAAAGATGTTGTGATTTGAGACAGGGAATGCTAGATGCCGCTCGTAGTTTGGTGTTCAATATTGGCAACAAGTTAAGGAATCTGGAGCTGAGATGCAGGGCATAGTGCAAAGCAGGTGGAGTTGTGTGGCTCTGTGCAACTTCAGATGGAATTAGGCTGAAGACAATAAATGGTGCAGTTGTAGTGGATTTGAGGCCTGCCGAGAAGGTGTTATGTGTAATGGCCTGAGCTCAGATGGCTTGAGTCTCTGGTGGACTGTGGCAGAGCAGGTCAGGTGGTGCTGTGTTGGGCTTGTGATGCTGATAATGAATCTGTGATTCTGAGTTGCAGGTTATGATCTGATGGCAATGCAGAGAGAAGCTACAAGCTACAACATTGGAGATTGCAGGGAATTGGCATAGGCTGGCTGTGTTGGTGTTGGCTGGTGTGCTACTGAAGTAGCAGATGCATTGCAGCTTAGAAGCGGCAATCGAAGGCACCGGAGGTGAGCTATGAAGTGATTCCGGTGGTGTTATGAATCGAGCTGAGCATAAGGAGGTCTGGAAGCCAACAAGGAAAGGTCAGAACTAAAAGAAGGGTGGAAGCTACGGCTACAGAAGTTCTGGTGGTATGAGGCGATTACAAAGATTTTGAAACCGTGAATGTGGTATGGGTTTGTGGTGTTAACTCGACTTGCAGAAGTGGGAGAAGCAAGGAATGGAATGTGCAGTAAATGAACTGGCATTTTTGGTTGCCGAGCTGGGGACTGGAGTGTGCTTAAATGTCATGAAGAAATCGGCAGTGATGGCCATGATGGTCGGGAAGTTCACTTTGCCGCACAATGATAGTGAAGCACATTGCAAAGCTGTGCAATGGCTTGGCCGGAATACAATGACTCACCACCTGAACAGACCACGACTCACCTGCACGTATTCCGACTCACCCCGCACGGACTCGACTCTCCCGACTCGGTCTCGACCGAGTTGAATCGAGCGACCGAGCTGACCCGGGTTCGACCATTGACCCGGTGGCTGGCTGACTTTGCCGCCACTCCGAGATATTTTCCCTATTCCGGCGATTAGGCCATAATCCCGCTTTTCCTGTAGCGTTTTTGGGACATATTTTCTACACGGTTTCTCTCCATGGTGGGCCTGTGAATTTCCAAATAATGGACTTTGAAGACAAACCTAGTTTTGAAGGAGGAGCTAAAAAGAGTATAAAGGGGGATCTATTATATACAACGTTTTATTATTATCTCTACTTTGTATTCTAGGGTTTAGAAACATGAAGACTTCTCTTTTCTTCTTGTGATGAACTCCTTTGAATATGAGTACCTAAGTTTATTATTGGTTATGTAATATTTGGATTTCAAAAAATATTATTCTTTGATTAAATATATTAGTTTTGTCTCATAATTATCGTTTGCAATTCTCTGAAAATATTGTTTTATGATTGATTGATTGTTTTGTCAAGTTGCAAATTGGTAGAACTTAATCACATCTATTGCTAGTTTAGGGTTTATTATACGCAAAAAGTGATATTCCTTGATACAAGTAGCATAATATGATTATAGTTTGTAGTGATATATTCTTAATCATATGTGAATCTAACCTTTGTTAAATTGAATTAGTGCCTTTCCACGTTCAATTGCTTTGATTGGCCTGATTTCATAGAACTTAACGCATCTAGGGAATTAAACTTGATTAGTGCTTTACACGTTAGGTTGTTCCTTTAGGTAGAATTCATATTCGCATCTTTTAATGTGTTTTGTTGATGACATGAGGAGGTTTGCATGGATATTCTTGCGATCAAGGTATTCTAGGTCTTTGATAAAAGTTGAGATTAAATATCAATTCTAGTTATTGTGAAAAGCATGTTAGTGAATGAAAACGAAATCCTTAACCAATATCTTATCTTATTTGTTTGCTTATTTGTTTCTTTGTTTTTATATTTATTTTATTTATAAAATCACAAAAACTACCGTGTTTTTATAGGAAACCATAACAATTTGACAACCTAGACCTCTCATGGGATCGATCCTTTCTTGCCCTTGCTATATTTATATTTTGAGTAGTAAGAAAGTGTAATTATATTTGTGTCGCTAATTGTGATCAAATTTTGGCGCCGCTGCATTCTTAGGCAGCGGTTGTCAATTGTTTTTGGTTTCTTATTTTTTTGTATTTAGTTTTTGTTTTATTTTTATTTTCTTATTTTCTGGGTTTTAACCTTGGTTTGAGAATCTTATTTCAGTGCTTATTTCTATGGAAGGAGCATATTGAACAATGGATACGGATTTCAACCCAACAATATGATAACTACCAATTCCATGGGTATAATCAAAACCAATTTATTGGTTATGACCAATATTCCATGGAACCTTGTGGTTTTCCTCAACAACCTTATGGTGAGTATGTGTGTGAACAACAACAAGGATGGGAGGATTCTTATGCTCTTGAACAAAAAGTCTCTAATTTTATAGATAAAGTTTCCAACTTTTACAAGAGGAATTTCAAAAAGCAAAAGAGACTACAAACGAGCAACTCCAAGAACTTCTAAGGTATGACTATCTTGGCGAGACATTGATCAATACAAGGAAGATATGGATAATTCTAATGTGCATATGGTTTGTGATGAATATTTGATTGATGCTAATGTTGAAAAAGGCGAATCTTTGGGCACTTTCGATAATCGTGTAGTTAACTCAACTCTTGATCTTAATAATGATCATTCACCTATTCAAAAGGATGAGTTAGAGATTAAACAACACTAAATTCAGCGAGGAACAATCTTATGTTGACTATGATAGTGACGGTGATTATGATACATTGCTTGAAACAACTCATGGTGACATCTCCGAGGAGTCTTTTTGGGATCAAGATGAAGATGAAGAGGAATATGATGACACTTGTGTAGATTACTCAAGCATTGATCTTAATAATGATCAAGAGCCTATTCAAAGGGTGGAGCTTGAGGATGATGCATTTTCGAGTGTTCTAAAAAGTTTCTTATGATAAAATTTGGATCCGCAAAAGAGTATGTGCCTTACAACAAAAGGAGGAATATGTTGAGAATGAGACCATTATGACCAATATTGTGGAAGACCCAATTGAGCTTGCAAATGATTATAATGATGATGTTTATGTCGATACTTTGGTTAAGGCAGAAACGGACGAAGAATGGTTGCAAGGTTTGATAGAGGACCATGATATAAAAGAGGTGAATAATTCACTTGAGTTTTCAAGGATGAAGAGGATTCCGTGATACAAGAGATTGTGAAAGGTTTATTTAACCCTTTGCCTATTGTTTCTTCTCCTTTACCTCTTATTGGTTTGAATGTATGTGCTTCGAGAATATTGTTGAATGACTTTGTTTCTCATTTTCCGCCATTAGAGAAACTTGATTCTCATACTATGCAGGTTATGGAACAAGAAAACCGTGGAGGTACCCGACTCCTATATTCTTTATACACTTCCAAGTGTGGACAAGAATAAGTGTGGGGGAAGCTTTATCGGTTCATAGCTTCACTTTTGCTTTATTTACTAATATTTGTGTGAAGCTAGTGTTTCCAAAACAGGTTCTATGGAAGGATCCCCAACTTTTCCTATTATTGGTGTATGGGGAATGAATCTTGCAAGAAGGATATAGTCGGGCCACGACTATAAAACAAGCGCTAAGTGGGAGGCAACCCACGGTTTTGTATCTCTTATCCTTTGCATTTTTATTTTTGTTTCGTTTATTTATTTTTTTACTGTTTTATATCATATTTGCATCCCTATGTTTAATTTCATTGAGTCCGTAATTCATCTTAGAAGAGAATATGACGAATACCTTTTCGCCGAAATTTCAGACTGCGCTGTAGTTCAGTCCAGAGACCATAACTGTCAGACCGTTTGTCAAAACACTGTGAAATGACACTGTGTAGAAAATACGTAGATGAACAACTTTTTGTGAAATGGAGTTTTTCCAAATTCCTTACCAATTTGCACAGTTTTTACGTTTTATCTGCTGTTACGTCAGAATTGAGAACTTTGGTTTTACACATTGAGACAATGTGAAGTTTAAGTGTGGGGGGAGCAATTATATGTTTGTATAGTTTGTTTTGACACCATTAGTGGATGGAACCATTTTGAATGGCAGGAGTTGAGGAACTAATTAACTAAAAGGAAGAAGATAGCTCAGAAATCACAAATTAACATGATAGTTGTTACCATATCTCTGAATATCACCATATCGCATTCTATTTTTATTTTTCCATATTTATCTATTGTTCTCTAAGTGCTTTGGTGGGTCACTAAAAATCGACGTTTTATTACTGCTAGGATTAAATAGAGTGATTGAGTTACTAAAAAAAAAAAAAAAAAATGAAAAGAAAAGAAAAAAAAAAAAGAGACCGACCAATTAGACCAAAACGGAATAAAAAGACACTTGGGAATAAGCAGAAGATGTGTGAAACGTGTCCCTGTCTCCGTCGCCTAAACAAGCGTGAATGCAGATCCAAGGCAACTATCATGTACTTGCTGACAAGAAGCATGCGCTTGGATCCAAAAGATCTAATCATGCCGCCTAAAAAAAAAAAAAAAAAAAAGGAATTGGATCCAAATTGATCCAATCTATTTAAAAAAAAAAAAAAGAAATTATTATTGTGTTGAATAAAGTCACTCTTGGTTCCCTTGTATATGCCAATTGATTTGATGTATCATTCAAAGCATTAAGTAGCTCAATCCAATAGGATTAGGTTCATCTTAGTAGTGACCTTCAGATGGATATGGGAAACATCGAACAATTTGTGAATATTCGCCAACATCTGCATCTATATCCATCTTCTTAATCTTTTCATTGTGATTGTGGTTTGTTAGTTTCAGTATTGTGGCTTGTTCAACTATCTAATTAGAGTTTATTTACTAATAATTGAATTGAATTTGCAAGGTATCTCCTCCTCGAAGTCACTTTGGATTCGTTCATTGATTTGTCACGAATGATAGACGGAGTTTGGAATATAGGTTTTGTAGGTATATCTCTAGTAAACCTTCACGAGACTATAACTCATCCACTAGGGACACTTAGTGGTTTAAAGGCTTGTTATTTATGCTAAAAGTGACCGTAGCCTCGAATTTACACGGAGTTGTATGTATTTTATTGTTTTGTTTGATTTGCTCGAGGACTAGCAAAGTCTAAGTGTGGGGGAATTTGATAGGTGTAGAATACACCGTATTTAATATCTAGTATTTATGCTTTCTTTGCTATTTTTCTTGTGAATTATGTACTTTATGTGTGCTTTTGAGTTTATTAGGTGCAATGGAGTCATTTGGAGCAAAAAGACCAATTGGAACTCGTTCAATACAAGATTTCTACTTTTCATTGTGTAGAGGACGAGAAGACGAAGGCAATGGCGAAAGAACGGAGTCATTCTTGAGTTCGTATGAAGAAGTTATGGGCAAAACAAGAACTCATAAGCAAAGGGCAAAATGGTCATTTTAAAGGGAAGTGCTATCGAGAGTGACCCAAGGTTAAGGGGGCTGCCATTCAAGGTAACCCTTATCACTTATGAGTGGGTGTAATTATCGGGTGTACATCTCCTGGGGTGGACTAATCAACTCAAATCTAAATCGAGAAAAGTGACTTCTCTCAATCATTTCCTCTCATTCACTTGTTATGTCTAAATTGAGAGAAGTGAAATGGAAAAAAACAGCTTGCCTGCCATTAAAGACCAAATCGAGACGTCGATAGAGAAATTGAGACATGAATAGCAGATTATGTTGAATTATGAGCTAAAAGGGAAGAGGATGAATTGATTGATTGTAAATGGATTTGACGCTGTTTGTTTAGGGATTTGAATGCAAGGAAATCAAGATGGTGGAAGAAATGATGATTAATGGCAGAAAAATGGTGATGAATAAAGGGTTAAGCTCGGATTCGATTTTGAGATGAAGTCGAGGGTTCTGGGGATGATTTGAAACCAAACTGAGCTAGGGTTTATCAGTGAGATTGCCGGGATTTTGAAGTCAAGAGGGAGATGGGTTTTTGTTGGATTGAGAGTTTATGATTTGCCAGATGAATTCAGAGATGAGAAATTAGGTTTTGAATTGAACCAGAATTGAAGAAAGGGGTGTCAGTGAAGGTTTGGGCATGGAAGTGAAGGGTGTTGGCAGTCAGCCAAGAGATGGACCGTAGCTAGTCAGGGAATGGTAACTGGTGCTGGAATTCTAATTGGTTGAGCTATGCAAAACTACTTGTACGAAAGTGATTTTGTTGATGGCAAGCTGAGTGATGTTAGGGCTGTAACTCAAATGGGTGGAACAATGAATGGAATGGAAGACCTGAGATAGTTGTTGCAATTGAGCTCAAGAGAGATTGGAGGTTTTGAGAATGGAATTGAGTTTGAGCTGATGGAGTTTGGTTTATGAATGAATGTGGAATTGATTGCGGTGTTAATGCACTAATTTGGAGCTCATGTTGAAGTATTGTAGTGATTCGTGACGAATGGGCAAACTGGAACGAATTTGAGTTGGTGCTATGTTAATTGATGTATGCTTCTTAGGTCACAGGTTGTGGTTCATCCTGAAATTGCAGGTGACCTTGAGCTGGAAAGATGTTGTGATTTGAGACAGGGAATGCTAGATGCCGCTCGTAGTTTGGTGTTCAATATTGGCAACAAGTTAAGGAATCTGGAGCTGAGATGCAGGGCATAGTGCAAAGCAGGTGGAGTTGTGTGGCTCTGTGCAACTTCAGATGGAATTAGGGCTGAAGACAATAATGGTGCAGTTGTAGTGGATTTGAGGTCTGCTTAGAAGGTGTTATGTGTAAATGGCTCGAGCTCGGATGGCTTGAGTTTACTGTGGACTAGGCGAGCAGGTCAGGTGGTGCTGTGTTGGGCTTGTGATGCTGATAATGAATCTGTGATTCTGAGTTGCAGGTTATGATCTGATGGCAATGCAGAGAGAAGCTACAAGCTACAACATTGGAGATTGCAGGGAATTGGCATAGGCTGGCTGTATTGGTGTTATCGGGTGTGCTATCAAGTAAAGCAGATGCATCGCGACCTGTGGCTTTAAATCGAAGGCACCGAGGTGAGCTATGGTGATTCTGGTGGTGTTGCGAACGAGCGAAAGCATAAGGAGGTCTGCCAACAAGGAAAGGCTGTGAACTAAAAAAAAAGCGGTGGAAGCTACGAAGGCTAGAAGTCCTGGGTGGTATAGGAGGTGAATTACAAAGATTTTGAAACCGTGAACGTGGTATGGGTTGTGGTGTTAATCCCGACTTGCGGGGAAGTGGGAGAAGCCAAGGAATGGAATGCGAGCAATGAATCGGCATTTTTGGTTGCCGAGTGTGATCGAAAGTGTCTTGAAATGTTTGTGAAGAAATCGGGCGGGTGATGGCCATGATGGTCGTGGAAGTTCACCCGGTGTTGCACAATGATAGTGAAGCACATTGCAGGCTCCGCAATGGCTTGGCCGAAATGCACAATGACTCACCTGGCATCGCACTGACTCACCCGGTAATGACCCCCACTCACCCCTACGATTTCGACTCTCGGACTTCTGGCCGACCGAAGTTGAATCGAGCCCGATTGACCCGACCGTTTTGACCCGCCTGGACCTCGCTGGCGGTTTGACTTTGCCGGCCAATTACGATATATTTTCCAAGGGGATTCGGCCACAATCGATTTTAAATGGCGTTTTGGGACATATTTTTACACGGGTTTCTCTCCATCGTGGCCGGGTGAATTTCCAACTAATGGACTTTGAAGACAAAACCTAGTTTTGGAAGGAGAAAAGAGTATAAAGGGGGATCTACCACGAGATCTACCACGTTTTATTATTATCTCCTTACTTTGTTCTAGGTTTAGAAACATGAGACTTCTCTTTCTTCTGTGATGAACTCCATGAATATGAGTACCTAAGTTTATTATTGCTTATGGAATAGTTGATTTCACAAAATATGATTCTTTGATTCAATATATTAGTTTTGTCTCATAATTATCGTTTTGCAATTCTAAAATATTGTTTTATGATTGATTGATTGTTTTGTCAAGTTGTAAATTCGTGGAGAACTTCTAATCACATCTATTGCTAGTTTTAGGTTTATTATACTAAAAGTGATATTCCCTGGATACAAGTAGCATAATATGATTATAGTTTGTAGTGATATATTCTTATGATCATATGTGAATCGTAACCTTGTTAAATTGAATTAGTGCGTTTCCACGTTCAATTGCTTTGATTGGCTACGATTTCATGAACTTAACGCATCTGGGGAATTAAACTTGATTAGTGCTTTTACACGTTAGGGTTGTTCCCTTTAGGTAGAATTCATATTCGCATCTTTTAATGTGTTTGTTGATGACATGAGGAGGTTTTATGGGATATTCTTTTTGATCAAGGTATTCTAGGGTCTTTGATAAAAGTTGAGATTAAATATCAATTCTAGTTATTGTGAAAAGTATAAAAGTGAATGAAAACGAAATCCTTAACCAATATCTCTTCTATCTTATTTGTTTGCTTATTTGTTTCTTTGTTTTTATATTTATTTTATTACATAAAATCGTAAAATCCTCGGTGTTTTATATAGAAACCATAACAATTTGACAACCTAGACTCTCTGGATCGATCCTTTCTGCCCTTGCTATATTTATATTTTGAGTAGTAAGAAAGTGTAATTATATTTGTGT
>JAJJWW010018484.1:0-38655 GCA_023531295.1 Papaver armeniacum | reverse complement strand
GCAACAATGATGTCGAGGAAGTTAAGAAGATGAAGAAGACAAAAGAACAGAGAATAAAAGAGAATGTGAATTAAATTCACATTCTCTCACTCCTCTTTTATAAGACCAAGAGAAACCGTCCACTACCCACGGCGAAGCTTATGGGACATGGGAAACGTGCACAATAAATGCAAGATAGCACCTTTTTAGGAGAAGTTATGAGGAGGGAGATAAAAACGATCATTACTGGTTCTTCTTCCAACAAAAGCTAAACGCCCGGTAAGAAGAGGGGCAAATTGTAAGCACACTTATTTATCTCCATCGCCACGTGTACTAAGCAGAGCCCACGTGGAAGCCATGTCTTGAGAGATGACATAGTGGGCATCCATGGCGTTTAGACAACGTCTTGTCAGCAAGACCAGCGATCAAAGATAAAGGGAGCATCCAACATAGATGATCCCGCACAACACCAATGAGTTACTCTACCCCATCACAAGGTAAGATGTAATCAACGGTTGGGGATAGTCCAACCCATACGTACGTGACAGGAGGACCGACACCGTCTGGCACGGATCGATAGCCCCAACCACTCGTATTTATCTCGCTTCCGAGGGCACGTGTCGACACCCCATGGAGGAAGCAAGGATATGCCCCGTAACGAGCGTGGGTATGATAGAAGTCACGGGGTGACAAGGAAGTCCGCGGACCATGCACAGAGTACAATCTACTCAGAGGGCACGTGTCGACGACCCACGGAGGAGGCAAGGATAGGTCAGCCGTGACGAGTGTGGGTAATATAGAAGCCGCGGGTGATAAGGAAGTCCGCGACCGTGCACGAGCACAAGAAGATAAAGTCCCCATGACCTCCGTGTCAATGGACCCACTTGGTTTAGCTATATATAGAGTACCCTTTCCCACAGAAAGGGGGTCGAGAGAGAGAGAGAGAACTAAGAAATAGGAGAGAGAGAGAGAGAACTAAGAAATAGGAGAGAGAATAGAGAGAAGTAAGTATGAGTTCGAGATCTCTCCCCAACCATGTAATTCATCGTTTCTCTTACTTTTGTAATCGCTTAATTTATAGTAGATATCTCCGCATCCGTGGATGTAGGCCTTAGTGCCGAACCCACGTAAACCATCGTCTCATTTATCTTTTGTATTCGTATGGTTTCATTTATGTATCCATATCTCAGATCTATCACCTTGGGAACGATGACGGATCATGACAAACTTGCGGGGTTTGGAATCTATGAATCATCATCTACCTATGCATACTATGCTTTTTCCGCACTTTAATGCATGTATCTAATTCATGTTAAGATTGTTTGTGATTCCACGGATGCCACTAGATGTCCGTACTCACAACTTTATTGCAACTGCTCGGTGTATAATTGGGGTGAAGAGAATGGGGGAGTTAGATTCGAAGGCATTTGGTAGTGCTTTAAAAGGCATTTGTAGCTCATCTTCTAGTCAGTCAGTCCTGCTTTGCAATTTCTGGGAGCAAATGCTTAGAGACCAAGCTTGGCATCCTTTTAAGATCACCATAGTGGATGGAAAACATCAGGTGATATATAAGTCACTCTCTCTTGCCACTAACCAAATAGTAGAAGAAGCATAGATTTCTTGCTGCTAGTATTTCCCAATTATATATATGTCTTTTTGTGTGCAGGAATTGATCGATGAGGAAGATAAATTGTTGAAAGGCTTGAAGAATGAATGGGGTGAGAGAGCATATTTTGCTGTTGTTAATGCACTCGTGGAGATGAACAAGTACAACCCAAGCGGTAGAAATCCAGTTCAAGAGCTCTGGAACTTTAAGGAGAACAGGAGAGCTACTGTAATGGAAGGTGTTGCTGTTAATGTTGGTCGCTTGAAAAAATACCGAACTCCAACTCCTATGAGTACTTTCAGGAAGTGATCCTGATAACAGCACTAAAATCCTTTGTTTCTTTTTTTCTTTTTGTTCTTTTGTTTTCGGAGGTGCTGGTCTTGTCTCTTAGAACAGTTGAGCAGTGTTCCAGTATAATGCACATCTAGTGTGTAGCAGTAGTGCAAGACGAAACGATGTCCTTGAACATATCTTGCGAACCTTGAAATATTTTGCAACATTGTAAATGTTGAATATAAGGTATAATACATTATTTTTTGCAACCTATTACCAGGGTAATAAATCTTTGCAAGAACAAGCCTGTCTAAGAATCCAAGGAATTTGATATCAACGAACGATCATGCTTCAAAATCAAAGTCGTGACTTTAACAAATTGAAGCATTGTGGATTAATGATGGATGAAAAGAATTTTTTTATTGTTTTAATTTTGTGTTAGCTTCTGATTTTGATAGTATAAAACAACATGCCGCATATTTCAGTATCCCGATACATTTCTATTATGAATGCAAGGTCAACACAACTATGAAATTTGTGTACAGTGGGAAATCCCACAACTAACACCCCTTAACAATTTCTATAGATCTAAACATATTACACATGAAAATGAAAATGAAACGCTAAAAATGTAAAATGGACATAATGATTTTTTACATAGTTCGATCAATGTGATCTACATCCATGGTTCTTCACTATGAGTGTTTGAATTACATGAGTATTACATTTAGAATCTCCATTAATGGGTTCTTGGGTAGAGCTCTAAATCTAGTTTTTGGGTCTTGAAGGAAGAAGATGAATACAAAAGATAAGGTTGAAAACCCTCATTTTTTTTCTCCCGCCTTTCTCTTTATATAGGTGTTTACATATTAGAGGATAACTAATAAAGCCCCTATTTTCGTACGCTTATGTTGGGTCTTCTCGCACCAAGCTACTTAACTTCGCACAACTTCCACATTTTACTCGTGACTTTATGACGTCATCAGTTTCACATCTGGGTATGCTATGTGCGAGTGAGTTCGCCCCCTTTGTAATACCACCTTCGCATAATAATTAAGTGTGCCATGTTTTACCCCTACAATTTGATTCTATGATCATGTAATTTTTCCAATTTCCTCCGCCATCCCGATACTTCAAATATTTTGGTGGTAAAATAACTAACCCGAAAGTGTAGAGAATCGCCAATTTGAAACCATACCAATGTATTCATTATCAACTACATGAAATGCCACTGAAGGAGTGATTGTGAATTATTTATAACTGAATGAACCACCATTTAAGCTTCCCTAGTCTCATTTGAGCTGAATTATTTATAGCTCACAAGTCATAAATGGAACATTTATCGGCACGCAAATTGCAAGAGGTAACAAACATGAATATTCATTATTAGCCGTTTTGTTTTCCAATATATACCAAGCTTTAAACCGTTGGATTGGTGCAATCTATTTGTGTTGGACCAACAAGATGTCGGGAAATACAAAAAAGTGAGTAGCAACTAGGCCTGGCTAGCCAACACTAAAACGTGTTATCTAGCATTTTCGCTCATCGTAGCTGTGCCAGGCCGCTGCATCCTACGGTATAGGCAGCCACAGGGGTGTCATTATTGACATTTTAAAGGTGATTGAAGAAGTACATTCCCCTACGTACAATGGCCTAGTCGAGTCCTACATGATTTAGCAATTCACTGTACAACGTTGACTGTTTGATTGTGTTACCCGAGAAGGGACGGTGGAACAGCCAAAAAGCTAAAGATCAGATTATATATTGAAAAAAGGGGAAAACTACATCTTGATTTTACAGAGCCGACAGCCATACAAATATTACAATCTCGAGGAATCTATAGCTGAATCCCATTTGTGGGGAACAGAGCCGGTCCGGAGTCTAGAAGGGCCCTGGCTGAAAAAAATTCGCAGTGCCTTTTATAAGGTCAATTTATTTATTTTGGTAATTATATAACGATACTTAGGCTCTTCCTATGCACATGCCAAAAACATGGTATTTTGGCATATATGCACCCACTATGGGTATGCTAAATCGCAAACTCATATGCCAATATGTTATTTTCGCATATAGGCATACACGACAGAGTTTCCAACAGCGATAGAGTCTTCATCGCCGATGGTCAAACTGCCGCTCGATGGTCATTCAATCGACAACACAAATCAAGTCATTGCCGATACTTTGATAATCGCTCATCGATCTTCATCCAACGGCTAATATTTCCCCCCGGATTTCAACCAATTCCAACCCAACTTCAAATTCATTTCACCATGCATAGTGCATAACCGGTGGATTTGACTGCAGAGGAAATAACATGGATCATGATAGTTAAGGTGAATTCATCTTAAGGTGAATTTTTCTTTTTTATTGGTCTAATTCGCTACTATGAAGGTGAATTTTTAATGAAATGTAAATCTGTTTTAATCAATATTAATTTAAAAGATAATTTCCATTAATCTAAAAAACAAAAATTACATTTCACATTTCAACTAAAAGAAAACATTTTAACTACTCATTTCCTTGTCCGTTTCTCCTGACCAAAGATCCAATTGCCTCGCATTTTCTGGATCCATAGAGTTGTTCAACAAACTAGTTAAGGTGCTGGGTTTGAGACCCGACTTGGTGGTTGAGTCTCACTGTAATCACCATAACCTTGATAAGCAATGGGAGTACGGGTATGGGAACATTATACAAATCTTGAAATACGTGTGGTTGATATTGTTGCTGAATGGTTGAAATGTCAATGAGGTTGAGGCAATTGGAGTATACAGATTTGTTTGCCTAACTACTTCCATGTTCACACCACCACCGGAGTCGGTATGTCACCTTGTGAATGACTAAACATACGCGTAGGAGTTGTATCCAAGCCAATGTTTTCTTCACCACCGCGTACTCCTTTGAGTATCTAACACCATGTTTGGGGGTTGAACTTTCTGGATCCTCCTCCATATGACGACGTCTCAATCTTCTTTCACCACTTTGCCGACTTCCACGACTTTGCTGACTTCCACGACTTTGATGACTTCGACGACTTTGCCGACTTCCACCGGACTCAATCTCGTACCAACCCAACACCAGACTCAAACCTCTACCAGCTCCAACACCGGGACTCATGTCATACATCATGCTTTCCCTCAAACTTTGCATCTGCTCCAAGTGCATATTCTCAAATCCCCAAGAAGAGCCTCATAATTGTTACATCGGTCCCGATACTCCAACTCGAGCATTGACCCCGAGGTATGGATAAGTCCGAGTAGGTGCACTAGAAACAATTGGATAAGTAACAATCTCTCCGTATGTGCTGGATATAGTCTTTACTTCCCAAGAAAATGGTGGCATGTATGACGATGAACTTTGAGAAGGATATGAAAATACGTCACCCGTCTCTCGGTGGAGGTTGGGAAGGAAGAAATTCATTGTCAAGTGGCAACCTACCTAAAGCGGGAAATCCATCCGACCCAAACTTTGCGGTTGCATGGAAATATTTGGCTTGAAAATAGTATTAAACCAAGATAGGTACTCATTTCGTCCATCGCTCGGATCAATTCATCACCTTCTTGCCAACTATGACCTTCTTTATCAATTTGAAGTAATCGTCACAAACATCTCAGATCGGGATATGGGTTGATAGCTATCACTGATCTCCTTGCAAATGTAAGAAGTCGTCTTTCACCATAATACCAAACACCCTTCTCGTAAATAGAAATGTATAACACCATCCTTCTAAGGCTTAACTCTACCATTGTCCCACCTAGTTCTTCTTGGAACTCGTGTACTTCTTCATATGGCCGTGAGATAAGGTTATGGATTGTTCTACTAACCCGAATCTTATGAACAATAGCAGTATGTTGACCATCTTCAACTGTAGCTTCCTAATTCTCGAATCATACTTTCGTATGATCTAAATACATTCGTATAATTCTTAAGACAAGGTTCAAACACTAAAATATGTATACCACCAATACCTAAAAATAACATTCACCGTGTTAATAACTTTTCCATATGAAAATGACAAATAAATACATAATGTGAAAAAGATTGGTTCTTACCTCCGAACTCCCCAAAAAGCATTAAAACTATCTTTATCACACGTCAATTATCACTTAGGCAATGTAAATCTTCGATAAAATCGCAGTCCCCCAATCATATGTTGGTGCTTGCTCTAAATCTTCTAATGCTTCGAGAAACCCAATTAACACTACTGAGCTAGCATTTGGAAATGACATTGGCCCAATGTCCATAATACAAAACAGACGTTCTAGCTCCTCAAAATGGTCGGGATCAAATATTGATTACCAGCTTCCCTGTTTTTCATTCATTCTTACAAAGATAACGCTGGAAAAACTTTTCAACCCGACACCTTCAACCCATACGCTTTATTTGTCTATGTGAAGGATTTCCTTCTAATTCATTTGAGTATAAAGGAAGTCTTTCTTTCCATCTACCTTCGATAACCACTTTAGTCTATTAAATGGAATGGAGTTCCCTTGGCATGGAATTCCTAATTAACATGTATAAATCTATCTCTGTAACTCCTATTAACAATAATTATTCATAATTAGAATTTGTTGATTTTTATGAAATAAAACACATAATCTAAAAAAAATTAAATTACTTTAAAAGACCGACTTACCGCATTCAAAGTCCTTGAAAAGAACGTGTTTGTAGTCTTACACCATCGTTCTAATATAACTTGAACAACTTGAGTCCTGTGGTTTCTAGGTTGTATTTGATATAGATGTCGCCAAGGATATCTTCTCACTCTCTCTGAACAAAGACCAGAAGTAATTGAAAAATTGTACGTAATCACCATCCACCTCTTAGATTTATAGCGTTACATCGCCCTCATTATCGTAAAGGTGATTAGAGAATACACCTTCACCCC
Organism: Papaver armeniacum; assembly: GCA_023531295.1. NCBI lineage: Eukaryota > Viridiplantae > Streptophyta > Magnoliopsida > Ranunculales > Papaveraceae > Papaver > Papaver armeniacum. The sequence continues at coordinate 31,912 of JAJJWW010018484.1, read as the reverse complement.
GCTACTAGTCTAACATTATTAAACTCATAATTTGTATCCACAAAAACTTACTCCACCGCCTGGGGTACTTGTAGATGCTTTCCTTTTTTGTTTCTTTTCTTCTCCATATCTCGATTAAGATAATCGTTTGAAAGGTTTTCAAGAAGAATTGAGAAGAAAATCAGTGGTTTTCGTAGAAGAATTGAGAAGAGTTTAGAAGAGGTGGGAGTATAGTTGCGGTATTTATAGGCGGCAGAAACTCGAGCGGTGGCGATATTGATTATATCGACAGCGATATAGTGAATGTCGAGCGATATTGACAATATCGCCAAATGATAAAGACTTTATCGCTGGCGATATTGTCAATATCTCTCGCTAGGGAGTCGATCGCCCGCCGGTTTCCCATAGTGGCGCAATGGTTTGGCATGCCAGGTGGCATGCCAAACACCATTTTTGGCATGTGCATAGGAAGAGGCCTTACGCCTACGAGTTCGACCGAGCAATGCTATAAAAAAATTCCCATTTCCTAAAAAAAAAAAAAAAAAAAAAGATCTCAAATATTTAATATTATATTTATTGATACATTTAGGTTAATTTACTGTATTTACTTGGATTAGTACTTTTCGAGCTTTTTGTAACTCAGCATTGTAGCGATGTTCATTGAAAGTTCAGATTTTATTAAGATCTTCGAAGATTTTGTTAACTCATCTACTTTTTTTTTTTCAATCTCTCTGCTTCATCAGCTTGCTTCTCTAATGAAGATACCTTATTTTGAAGCTTTTCTACCTCAGCCTCTATTATTATTTCCACTTCATTTTGCAATTCAGTTTAATTTGTAATAAAGTTGCCTTTCTAATTCACCAATCCGTGTTTGAAGCTTCTTTATGTCAACCAATTTCAGTTTCTCCATTTCACCCAAGTTGAGTTTCTCTTTTTGTTAGCATGCAGTCTTGTGATAGTGGGGAAATACCTTTCTTTCAAAGCTTTAGCCCATAATTTATCTCCATTCTTTAGAAGTCTCCAAGCAGCCTTTGCTAGTAGAACTGAGTTGAAGCATTTCATATCTCTAAAACCTATCCCACCGTCCAGTTTGTGTTTGTTGATAGCTGGCCATGAAGTTAGAAAAAGACCTCCAGTCAAGGTTTACATTAAATTATGAGATCTCTGGTTGTTTCCCCAACCAGAAGTTTCTCTGAAAGTTGTCCAGTTCTTTGATAGTAGCTTTTGGTATTTTGAAGATACCCATATGATTTCATGACATGGAGTTAAGAACATGTTTCACTAAAATAGATCTACGTGGCTGATTTATGAACTTCAATCTCCATCTGGTTAACCTATTCCTTGTGTTGAAAACCAAACTAGAAAAGGAGGTAGTTTTTTTTTCCTATAAAGAAAAAGAGGAATTCACAAGTACTGCTCTTCCAAGCTCATTTCCTTCATCTTCAGACTTCTAAGAAGAATTCTGCAATGTCTTGGATGCATCTGTTTTGAGAAGAATACAACAGATTTCAAAAAATTGATTTGTTAGCCTAACAAGTCACTGAAAGATTTGATCACTTGAAGTACATTTCTAACATTGTGGATACCAGCTTTAATAAACACAACTCAGTTTAGGCAAGAGCACGAGTAAAGACTTCCATGGTCATTTAGAATAGATACGGCGAGATGGGATCACCCTGCCATATGCCCCTGGTTGGCTTAACAACTTTCACCGGAGTTCCATTAAGAAGTACTTGTATCTCAGTAGTGCTCACACATTCTTGAATAAAACCACACCACTTACTGTTGAAACCCAGATGCTCCATAACCTTGTCGAGAAAACGCCACTCAACTCGATCAAATGCTTTGGACATACCGAGTTTAAGTGCCATGTGACCCTTCTATGATGTCTTTCTATTCAATACAATGGATCAGTTCATGAGCCAAAGTTATATTATCACCTATCTGTGGACCAGGCACGTAAGCTACTTGCATGGGTGAGATAATTTTTTCTAACCGCAACTTTAAACGATTAGCCAAAATCTTCGATATGAGCTTGTACGTAGAATTGCATAACGCTATTGGACGATGATCTTCATGGGTTTGTGGAAGTTTGCATTTTGGAATGAGACAGAGGGTTTTCCTAATTATCTTCTTGAGTAATCTTCCTGTACGAAAGAAACTTTGAATCATGTTTATGACATCGTCTTTAATCGTTTCCAAATTTTCTTGGAAAAAAGCCAGGAGGAAAACCATATGGCCCCGGTGCTTTCTTAGGCTACATTTGTGTAGCGTCGCAAAACTTAGCAGCTTGCTAAACCAAAAGATTAACTAAAAAAAGAGGCAATAAGAATCTTAATCATTTATTTAAACGTCCAATTTAAAAATCTTTTAATTAACTTAATCCAAAACTAACCCATACACTCTGATATTACAAAAATGAAAATCTCTCAAGTGATAGTAATACAATAGTGTGTTGTTTAACAAATTAACAACAATACAAATATAAACGATAAACAAACATCTTCGATTCGCCCAAACGTTAAGCTATAAAAACGAATATCTTCACGTGCACTGATTATCCTGGATCGAGCCGACAATGGAGCATTATGGTTGCATAGTTGATCTACTTTGCCGAGTTGGACTTATAAAAGAGGCATATAAGTTTGTTGAAGACATACCAATCAAAACAAATTCAATCATTTGGAGAACATTGTTTGTTGGTTGTATGAGAAAAGGCATTTCCTCTTTTTTCTTCTTCTTCCAATATACCTAATTCAAAAAAAAGAAAGAAAAAAAGATGGGGTTGTTCCCATCTTCATCCTTAGTGTCTTTGTTACTTGTTTCATGGAAGCTGAGGTGAAATTTGTCCTAGTCAGCATCCTGGTAAAGTATTGTAAAACGAACAAAAATCTCCACACTTTCGGCCCCAACTTCAGCAAGAAATTCATGTTCAATACTTGCAATTTGCATTCAAGAAAATGTATCATTTGTGAGCATCAAAGAAGGCTGGCAAAGGTTGAACGTTTCATTTATCTATAAATTGCAAATTTCCAATTGCTCCACGCTCCACATTCAGTGGCATTTCACTTTTAACAATCAATAGAATGGCTCAAATATATTACTGATGTTCTACATTTTCCGGTTAGTTATTTTAAGATCCAAGTACTTCAAGAATTGAGATGATGGAGGAAATTGCAAATCAAAGGTGGCAATAGCCCGGTAAAGCTAATCTAATACTAAGATTTTAAAAGCAACTCTATAGCACTCCTTCAAAGGTGATGGGTTACCAATTTGGCTGGGGTACATCATTCAGAAACGATGGATGTTTTATCTTAAATAAATTTTGGTATCTCATATTAATAATGTTTAGCGTCTTATAAGTTGCATGCATCTGGTATACAACAAAAATCTCTTATGTAATGTTGATAAGCTGGAAAAATGAAGTTGAAATTTTTTTTTCCGATTTTACCTTTATCCCAAAAATGAAAAAAGAAAAAACATGAAGTGGAAAAAACATTTCCTTAATTTGCCTCTAGTCTAACAAAAAAAAATTGATAAGTAGAATAGGGATCTCTACTAACAAATTTATATTTATAGTAGGTATTATTACCCCTGCAGCTGGGTCAAACCAGAACTAACCCGTTTAGCGGGCGTATGGCCATTTTACGTCTATATTGTAGTCTCAGATTTGGTGTTCAGCAAACACACTATATATTTCAATTTCATACAACTTTACAGGGGGTTAGTCAATTGGGATTAGTAGAGACATTCAGAGACTTTTTATGCAAGAGATTTTGGGTGACTCTCAGTGAGTTTAGAGATTTTGAGAGACTCTCTAGATGATTTTCAAGGAATTATGGTGATTCATTGAGACAATAAAACATATATGAATTTCAGCTTACACACATGGGACAAGCAATATATTTATTTATATTTCAAAATGAATATATGGGTATTTCAATGAAAAGGTATTAGTCCATGCATGGCTAACATAAATTGTAACCTTTTTGCCAATAAAATCAAAACGAGACGAATTAAAGGGATTTGAATCTCTAATAAACTTATTGGGTTTGCAAGACAACAATTTTTTTTTTTTTTTTCATTTTTTACGAATTTAATTATAGCTTATTTGGTTATTGTGTTTAATATTTTGATCCTGAAAAGAGAAAGAACAAAAGTCTCTCAAAATATCACCTACTTAGAGAGACTTCATTTTAGCCATTTATGGTATGTTTTGTAATAAAAGTCTCTACAAGTCTCTCAAAGCCATAAGTCATTGATTTCAAATTCTAAATCCAATAATGAGAATTAAAGAAGATTTTTAGAAAGTCATGATCCAATAACAGAGATTGTTTGAGATTTTGAAAAACTCTCTATTGACTAACAAGAGATTTTAGAAGTCTCTAAAATTCTTTCAATATCTCCACAAATCTCAATTGACTAACCCCCTGTTAATACATCCATAGAATCCCAGTACCGAAGTGGGACACACTCGGTATTGATTACCAATACAACCTTTACAGGGGGTTAGTCAATTGGGATTTGTGGAGATATTGAAAGAATTTTTTCCTATTTTAACGGACGTTTTTTCGGTAAAAACGGACGTTTTTTCGGTAAAAACGGACGTTTTTAAAACCTTGCTGGCTAGCCAACACTAAAACGTGTTATCTAGCATTTTCGCTCATCGTAGCTGTGCCAAGCCGCTGCATCCTACGGTATAGGCAAGCCACAGGGGTGTCATTATTGACATCTTAAAGGTGATTGAAGAAGTGCATTCCCCTACGTACAATGGCCTAGTCCTACATGACTTAGTAATTCACTGTACAACTTTGACTGTGTTACGGGGGCGGTGGAACAGCGAAAAAGCTAAAGATTAGATTATATATTGAAAAAAAAGGAGAAAATTACATCTTGATTTTACAGAGCCAACAGCTATACAAAGATTACAATCTCGAGGCAGCTACTGGCTATGCTAGGCCAGTGCAGCTACATCCTACAGTATAGGTCAGAGATGGGGAGTTTCGAGAATGACGGTGGCATGTGACACCGTACCACCATGGTACAATTTAGACTGACATGATTTACCGTTTAACTGTTCAATTTAATGTTGAGAAAGACCGAAAATATCAGTGCTGCTAACGGGAGACTGGTTTTGCTTGGGGTGTAACAAATGCTAATAAGATAAAAAATCATTTACCTTAAGGTTGGTACACCCTAAGTAAATTGGTACCAGTTAGCAGCCTTGGAAAATATTTTATAATTTTGGCTGACATGATTTACCAAGTCACTATACATTTCACTGTTGAGAAAGAATGTGCCATTGTTTGACTCAAGTATTCCTTTTCCTCTGTGTTTAAACAGAGGAACTTCTTACATTTCAAGTCAATTAGTGCCATAAGAATGGATTCTTACAAGGGAATCCTTGCAGAAGATGAGGTAATTAAGAACTCTCTACACTTTAAATTGTTACTTCTTTGTCTTCTTCTTTTTTGATGTTTGCAGTTGCTATTGGATTGAATGAATCTCTGTTTTGTTAAAACAGGGGATACTAAATGTTGATGATGATAAACAGAAGATGATGCTTCATGAAGATATAACTAGTAATGAAGTAACCTCAGTACCACTATACTGCCTCTTTCTTTCATGAATAACTCTTAATGCAGGTACATGCGCAACAAAAGAGAAGAAGACCTAACAAGAAACCCTAATACATCACGGACATACACGTTGTTGAGCTACCACCGTTCAAACTTAACAGACTCTTAAAACGTAAACCTTACCCTTCTCTCTGTCACGTTGAATCTCCATACCAAGAATCTTCTTAGCCTCTCCCAGATCTTTCATCTCAAACTCAGATTACAACTTGCACTTCAAATTATCAATCTCTTTCTTGTTATTCGATGCAATCAGCATATCATCGACATACAAGAGGAAATATATGAAAGATCCATCACGTAGCTTCTTGAAGTATACACAATCAAACAAATCGCTTGTACCATTTTTCTTGGAGACTGTCACCTGCATAATGATCTCTTTTTAGTTTACATAGGCAATCTTTTTTTTCCAGCAACCTTGAACCCACTCGTCTGAGTCATATAGATCTCCTCTTCTATATCACCATGTAAGAACGCCGCCTTAACATCTAGATGAACTAGGTCTAAATCATATTGTGCTACCAAAGCCAACAAAATACGGATTGATGAGTGTTTTACCACCGGAGAGAACACCTCATTGTAGTCAATCCCTTCTCTTTGGGCATAACATTTTGAAACTAACCTTTGCCTTGTAGCGTACTTGATTCACCAAGATCCTTCTTTATTAGCATATACCCACTTGCACCCTATGTCCTTCTTACCGTTCTAAGCTTCATAAGAATCCATGTTCCATTCTTTTTAAAGAGACTCCATCTCGTCCCTTCATTTCTCCTTCCCATTATTTACACTCTACACTGCGCACAACTTCTAAATAGAAAGTAGGAGTACCATCTTCAACAACTAGTAATGCATAAGAAATGTAATCATTCATCCAACCAGGCTTCCCCGGTTGATCTTCTCGCTTTGCTGGTTGCTATGGTCTCCGTGACCGTAGCTTCGTGTCTTCTACTCGACTCTTGTTCCTCTTCCTCAATAGTGTCACTATCATTTGGAACTTCAAGTAGTTACCTCTTGCACTCCAATGTCTTCGAGGTATTCTCAATGCAGATACAAACTTAATCGGATTTGGTGGAGTTGCATCAATCTCCACCAAGTTGCAAAGGTCATTAGTATTGGTGCTTCTGTTCTCCACATGTCGAGAACCCCAAGAATTTACCATATACATCTCATCAAATGTTACATCTCTACTCATGACTATCTTCTTCTCAACTGGATTCCAAATTTTGAACCGTTTCACTCCACTTTTCATACCACAAAGATTCATTTCACTAAGACGGCTATCAAGCTTGTTTTCACTAACATGATACCATGCAGGCAACCAAAGATATGAATTGAGTCATAATCATAAGTCAAGTTAACCAAACCACTTCTCCATAAGAGTTTTACCTTCTAATGCATCCGATGGCAACCTATTAATGAGGAAGCACGCATATGTAATCAAGCCACCAAACGCTTTACCCAATCCAAAGATTAAATAACATACATCGTACCTTCTCCGTAAAAGTACGATTCATGCGTTCAGCTACCCCATTCTGTTGCGGTGTCTTCTTAACCGTGAAGTTCCTCTTATCCCCTCATCCCGACATACTTGCAAGAACTATCACTCTTGTACTCTCCACCATTGTCCGAACGTAGTACTTTGACATTTCTCGCCAGCTTGAGTCTCGCTTGCCTTTTTCCACCTCGCAAACGATTTCTAGGACTTCATCCTTATTCCTCATGGTGTACACCCATACGCGCCTAGAATAATCATCAATGAACGACACAAACCAATATTTCCTCCAAATGATGCATTCTTGGAAGGACCCCAAACATCTGAGTGAACATAGTCAAGAACTCCACTAGTATTGTGGATAGTTGTGCCAAAGCTTGTTCTTGTTTTCTTGCCCTTAACACAATGTTCACAAAATGCTAACTTGCATGCACAACACCTTTCAACAAGTCTTGTTGAATCAATCTATGCAAACGACTTCTCACCTGATGTGAAAGTCTCATGTGCCATAGCTATGTCTTCTCGGTAGCCGCACTCGATGTGTTCTGTAAATAGACACATCTCCCGTTGTTGTACTCCCAATCAAGTAGTACAAGTTATGATGACGTGTGCCCTTCATGATTACCATAGATCCAAAAATTACCTTTAGAACACCATTTTCAAAAATGGACTATCTTATAGCACTTAGCTTCTAAAGTTCCGAGTGAAATCGATTCTTCTTTATGGAAGGTACAAATCTTACCTCCTTCACTTTCTCTAACCATACCATCATGCATCTTGATACGGACACTACCAATCCCAATCACCCCGTTGCAGTATGATTGTTTCCCATACATACTTCTCCATAAAGCTCTTTCAAAACTTGAGAACCAAATCCACGATATGGACATATATGATATGTTGCTCCAAAGATCTAATACCCATGTACCATCCGTAATAACACAAGCCGATGGTGTCACAGTTAGCGAGAAATCGAAGCATCATCTCGATTCTTCATTACCTTTTGCAATGTTCACCTCTTGTTTTACTATTATCTCCTTCTCTTGCCTTACGCTTGGTACAACTTAGACCAATGACCAAAGTCATGGCACCAAGCACACTCATCTTTCTCACAGTCGCGTCCTACTCTTAGAACGTCCTCTACCTTTACCATAACCACCATTCTTCTTTCTCCTGTCTGTTGAACGACCTCTTGCAAGAAGCAAGTCATTGTTAGCTTCACTTGCAAGGTCTTCACGATCCATCTTCATGAACTACTCACTACGCAATGTTGTAGTGACCTATGCGTATGTCATCTTGTCCTTGCCGTGCATTAATGCTTTAATCACGGGTTCATACTTTTCAGGAAGAGAGTTTATCAGACACGAAGCTTGTTCCTCGTCGTTGATCTTCTCATCGTAGTAATTAACCAACTCAGCAAGAAGTTTATTATATGAATCTAGGTGCTCGGTTAAGGTTGCACCTCTTTTCATGTTATAGCGATACAAATTCATTTTAAGATGTATCCTATTTTCCACGTTCTTCACAAGGTATTCCTTCTCTAGCTTTTCCTGAGATCCTTAGTCAAGTCTCATGCTGATAATTAACTCTTACTCTAGTTTGCTAAACACCCTCGTATCGAAGCAAGACACAATTTATTCATCTTGTTCCACCGCTGTCGACATCTCCACCGGCCGACCTTCTAGAGCTTCTTCTAGGTCAAGATGAACAAGAGTATCCATTACGTTAGTTCTCCATAAACCAAAGTTATTGGTTCCCCGTAAACTTTTCTACCTTGAGTTGTGATCTATGTGAATGAAGTATTTCTTCTTTTGTTTATTTATCTTTATTTGTGGGATCCGAATGTTCTCCTAAAGGATTTTTCTGATCTCGTCCCCGCACAACCATTGTTCACAAATAACCAAATATAGATAAAAAAAACAAAACCTTTGAGATTAGTATTACCTCAAGCAATCTTCAGAAAAAAAAAATACATTCACTTCAACTGCAATCTGAGTACCCGTATCCAAGAGCGTCTCCTAGCTCTGATACTAATTGTTGCGCCAAAGCCCGCGGAAACATTAGGTTTGTACTACTACGAGGTATCTCAATATCGCCAAGAACACAATCACACACACAAGAAGAACAAGTATTTAACGAGGTTGAATCCTCGGGAAGGAATAAGCAATTTTATATATCATCGTATAGGTTGGAATATACAAAGCCTAAGCAGAGAAGAAGAGAACTCTTACTAGTTCTGGTGTGTTTTATCTAGTTCTCTCTATAGCTATTTATACACATCAATAGGACTGGACATATTCCCTAACAAGGATTACTTTCCTACAAGTATAGGGTTTCCTAACTTAGCTCTAAGAGACAAACCAATTAAGTCGTTATACTTAGGACACAAGTACTTGGTTTCTTAACCAACTAGATTTCCTAATCTAGACCTTGACCGACCTACCAATAGTTTTTTAGTTGCTATTGGATTGAATGAATCTCTATGTTTTGTTAAAAACAGGGATACTAAATGTTGATGATGATAAATAGAAGATGATGCTTCATGAAGATATAACTAGTAATGAAGTAACCTCGGATCACTATACCGCTCTTTCTTTCATGAACATGCGCAAAAAAGAGAAGAAGACCTAACAAGAAACCCTAATACATCACGGACATACACGTTGTTGAGCTACCACCGCTCAAACTTAACAGACTTCTTAAAACGTGAAATGTAATTAATCAAGCAATGGAACGACTAATTAACACACATTAAAGATAAATGCACCCCAAGGGTGGCTGCTTTGAGAAGAAAGTGGGAAAACATGAAGACAACTAGGCTGCACAAACCCGACCTTACCCGCCGGCCCGACCCACACCCGCCGCTTTACCCGCACCCGACCCTACCTGCGAAACACACGAGTCGACTATGACTAGTCCCGTCTGAAACCCGCCAAGTATTGGGTCGACTATGACTCTCCCCTTATAAAACCCGACCTACCCGCTCACCCGCCTAGAAATCATTAAGCCATCCATTACCCTTGGATTACTTCCCATCCATGATCCCAGCCGTTCAATCCTATAGAAAGAGTAAAACTTAAATCAACCTAATCGACTCCACTTTCTTAGTTTCTCGTTTTCATTTCTCACTTCTCTCCTCTCTCTCGTTTCTCATCTCCAGTAACACCAATACCACCACCAAAGATCAAATCACCACCATTACCACCGCCTAATCATCACCAAGAATAATCGACGTGAGGTAATTTCATCTCATGATTTAATCAAAGATGATTGTTAAGGTTTATGTTCTTTGATTTGAATATGTTTATTAGGTTTGAGCTATTTGATTTTAATTTGATTTTTTGATACTTGAGTTCGATAATAATACCATCTCATGATTGCAATACCATCTCATGGTTAGGGTTTATGTTTTTATTTTGAATCGATTTGAATTTTATTGTTAGGGTTGATAGTTTTTAAGTTGAATCGAATCGATTGTTTGATGTACTTGTGGTTGAAATTTGTTCCTTTTTTCGTTTAATGGATTGGGTTTATCTTTGATTATATGTTGCATAAATTCAATTGGGTTTGGTCCCCATCATTTAACCCAGTTATTGATATTATCAGCATAGCTTCTATAGTTTTTTCATTTAATTCGTGATTGTATTGAGTTGTCACTTGTTTCTTATGTGTAGGTTACCACTTACCATGGTTGAAATCTCTCAAGATGATTCTCTTTCCAAATCTTCCAGTTGTACATGGAATTGCATCGCAAATGGGACCTCCTCCTCAACGTCCACCGCGTTCTGGTCATGTGCCTGGAGCATCAGCCGGGACAGGGAGTACGGCTGGGTCTTCTGCTCCATCTTCTCAACCTTCACCTTCTAGTGCATCAGATGATTGTTTAACTAAGAAGCCTAGAGTTTGTGCGAAGACGTCATGGGTTTGGGCACACTTTGAAATTATACAGAATGGTGAGAGAGCAAAGTGTAAGTATTGTCCAAGGGGTAATTACAAAATTGGTGGTAAATCCCATGGGACTACTAATCTTAGTCATCATTTGGATAGGTGTATTGAGTATAAGAAGACAATAGCTGGTAAGGAAGCGGGACAACAAACACTTAATTTTCAGCCTTGCAAGCCTGGGAGAGGAACCACAATTGGTGGGGGTTTCTTTTTCACAAGAAGGATGTCAGAGAGCGTTGATTAGATTTATTATTACCGATGAAATGGCTTTTAGGATTGTTGAAGGTGAAGGTTTTAGGGCTTTTGTAAGTTTCTGAGCCTAGATTTAAACTTCCAAGTCGTATGACAAAGTACCGTGATGTCTCGTAAGATGTTTTTGACAGAGAAAGGATAACCGAAAAGTTATTTCATGACTAACAAAATAAGAGTATGCCTTACTACGTAGACACTTGGACTTCTATACAGAATTATAATTACATGGTCGTCACTGCACACTTTGTTGATCATCATTGGAAACTATATAAAAGGATTATTTGTTTTTGCTTGATTGAGAGCCATGAAGGTAGACACATTGGGAAGGCCTTGGAGAAGTGTTTGATTGACTGGGGGCTCGAGAAGGTTTTTACTGTGACGCTTGATAATGCATCTGCAAATAAAGTTGCTATGGATTATCTGAGGAAAAAGTTGTGAGTTGGGGTTATTCATTAGTCGGAGCTAAACATTTACATGTTAGATGTGCAGCTCACATACTGCGCTTGTTGTGAAGGACTCGTATGAAAAGTACCATACATCGCCTCGTAATCCTGGCAAAGGGTGAAGTATGTCACCAAATCTCCAAGATTGAAGAAATTTACTAAGTCTGCAACGATGGAAAGGATTGATTGCAAAAGGGTTTAATTTTAGATGTGATGACGCTGGGAATTCTACTTACTTGATGCTTGTTGCAGCAGAGAGATATGAAAAGGCATTTGAAAGGCTACATGAGTCGGATAGGGCATTTCGTGAGAAGTTTTGTTTTGATATTCCAGAACCAAGTAATATTATGGGTGACGGTGATGAGACAAACATCCGGATGCCGACTATGATTTAGATTCGATGATGAAGAAGAAACAGATATTGTTGAAGAAGAGAAGTTGTCATTACTGTTGTTAGAAAATCCAAGAAGAAAAACAAGCCAAAAGTGCATGCTCTGAACGGTATGATTGGTGCAATGCTAGAGTTTTGATTCAATTTCTAAAGGTATTTTATGAAGCAATCGTTGCATTTTCTGGCTCCACATATGTTACTTCACATTCCTTCTTATTGGAACTCAGACTTTGCTTAATCAAGAGTTAGATGATTGGAAAATAGGTATGATGACAATAAATATTGGGAGATTACAAGAAATATTGGGAGATTACAAGAAGATGAATTCGTTGTCATTGATGGTCAGTATTTTGATCCACGAGAGAAAGTAGATGGATTGATTGTATCTATAAATATTGCTCAAATATAATAAATATTTGAGCAATGTTGCTCAAATACAATAAATATTGGGGAGATTACAAGAAGATGAATTCGTCAAGTGATGGTCAGTACTTCTTGATCCACGAGAGAAAGTAGATAGATTGATTGTATCTGGAAGATTTAGTTGTGCATTATGACCTTTAAATGAAAAAAAGAATGGTAAAAGATTGGGTTGATGATGTTCTGCAAAAATTTGAGGAGTTGTTCACATCATATAAATTAGAGTATCTAAACAATGGAAGTATGTCATCTTCAACAGAGTCTGTAGGTGACACTAATTTACTTCTACTCAAAGCACTTCGTGTTCTGCAAGTTCTCGTTCCAAAGAAGGCTAAGTACATGGCAGACGAAATAAACGCAAGAGCCAATTGAGTAATGTGGAGGATCATGGGAGATCCGAGGTGGAACGATACTTGGTCTGAACCAATTTACTCCCCGACCAATGTAAATTCTTCTTTTGATATATTACATGGTGGAAGATTAACTCATGCGAGGTTTGTCATTTTGCCACGCATGGCTAAGGATATATTTGCTATTCCTGCTTCTTCCGTTGCTTCTAATCACCTTTAGTACCTAAAAGAATTTTGGATCCTTTTCAAGTTCCATGAAGCCTAGGACACTTGAGGCCTTAATTTTATTACAAAATTGGTTACGTACTCCGATTGACATGGATACTTCTAGCCTTGGAGTGGAGGAGGAGGAGGTTGATATTCTCGAGTTGGATATGTTACTTTTAATACTTTCTTGGTTCCTTTTAAGTTTATGTTGTTTTTAAGTTTATATTGTTTCAATGAGTCAACAGACATGTCTTGGTAGATAATTACCTTTTGATTTTCTTTTCCAGCTCATAATTGTTGATGCCTAACATGTTAGTTTTTAATGGATCGTAATGTTAGTATTTAACCGGATCTTTCACCCCTTACTTGATCAAGTTTACAATGGATGCTTTGATCAATGACATCAATTGTTTCTTATAGAGCGTGCTTTGATCAATAACATCAATCAGTCTTATAGAGCACAAGAATCAAGTAGGTTTCTTGTAGATCATGTTACCTGAGCATGTAAACAATATGTCATGAAGGCTGATTTCTGTTTCTCGATTTTTCACTTTGTTTTTTTGCAAAACCGCATAGCTATTTGGTGACCTTGTTACTTCTTCCATCATCGTAGATGATGATTGATTCTTATTGGCTTAGACAAGGTGATGGCTTAGTTCACTGCTGGGAAGTAGAACATCCAAATCTTTTGAGGGAGAATGTTGCAAATAGTATGGATCAAGAATGCACTTGTTTTTTTGAGCTTTGAACTCATTTCTATGCAATGTACTGTCTTTTCTCTTTTGAGCTTTGAACTCATTTCTTGTTACTATTGTTAGCTTTATCTTTCTGCACCTTTAAACACTTTTAATTGTTGCCTAAAGCTTGGACATGGGGTCTGTTTTTATCTTCTTTAAGAGTTACAGACTATAGTCACTCATCTGCTTTTGTACTGACGGTAAACCCGTCACCCGCCCGACCCTACCCAATAAATGTGGGTCGTGAAAACCTACCCGTTTTAATGTTGAGTCGACTACGGGTGATAGCTTCAAATACCCGCCATCAGCGGGTAGGGTGGCGGGTGAGTCCAAACCCGACCTACCCGACCCAATGTTCAGCCCTAAAGACAACCATCACTGCTAGCTATTGTTGGAGGAGACGGTGGCAGAAGAAGGGAGGAAGCCATGAAGGTTACGAAGAAGTATCGCCGTTACCGAATAAAATGGTATCTTGTCACGAGTAACTTGGACAGTTTGCACAATAGGTTAGCCTCTTTATTGGTCGAGGACCATAGACTAGAGTAAAAACAAACACCAATATTAGTGGGTCCACCGCTATATAGAGCCAGGCTGTGAGGTTAGTTTCTGGATAGAGGTAAGTACAAACATACTTAGTATTATTCACTAAGCCATCGCCACCTTTGATTTCCGATTTCATCCGGCATCTCAATTCTTTAATTCTAAAATAACCACCTGAAAAACGTAGAATGTAGAAAATAGCTAATTTGAACCATTCTATTGATTGTTAACAGTGAAATGCAATTCAAAGTGGAGCAATTGCAATTTATAGATAAATGAATCGATTTAAGCTTTGCCTACCTTCTCTGATGCTCACAAATGATACATCTTGTGGCACGCAAATTGCAAGTATTGAACATGAATTTGTTGGTACACACTACATTTGCTTCAAAGTTCAAACCGTTGAATTTGTGCAATTAGATAAGCTAACCCTAGCACCAGCTGCATCCTACCTTGTTGACTACTTTAAAATGACGTGCACGTAGGAGCCTGACATGATTTACCAAGTCACTGTAAAGAAAGATGGTGGCATCGTTTGACGGTAAGGGAACATCAAGTACATATGGAAGGTCAACATTTGGTCTCGAAGTCCACATATTTTTTTAATCAAATACTCATTTTCTTCTGTTTTTAAGCAGAGGAGCTTCTCAAAGATGTTCTCAAATTCTAAAAGTGACATCAGAATATGGATTCCAAGAAGCGAATCCGTGCAGAAGATTATGAGGTAAATAAATCTTCTCAAAGTTTCTACTTTTTTTTTTTTTTTTATATTGCAGTAGCTGTGTAAATGATTCTCTCTATTTTCTTTGAACAGGGTGGCGGCATTGATGATCAACAGAAGATGATGATTCATGAATTGGAGAGTGAAGTTATACAGAAACAATCTATGTTGCATGATATGCGTATTCCCAAAACACCTTTGGAAATTGCATTAGTCAAGCTTTCTCAACTTCAAAAGGTTTGTTATTACTTCATCCTTCCAAGGCTTTTAAGCCATAGCTAAACACAGCATCTAACTGGACTCTCTCTCTCAGGCTGAGATAAAGAAGCTTCGTCTAAGGCTGACTGAATCAGAGAAGCAAGTTGATAAATGAAATGAAGTGAAGATAAAGAAGCTTCAAACAAGGGTTGGTGAATTAGAGAAGCAGCTTGATTACAAAACTGAATTACAATATGAAATGGAGAAACTGAAAGTGGTTGACATCCAGAAGCTTCAAACACGGATTGGTGGATTAGAAAGGCAACTTGATTACAAAACTGAATTGCAAAATGAATTGGAAACAATAATAGAGTCTGAGGTAGATAAGCTTCAAAGTAAGGTAGCTTCATTGGAGAAGCAAGCTGATGAAGCAAAGAGATTGAAAAAAACAGTATAGATGAGTTGACAAAATCATTGAGTGAGAAGACTGAATGTATTGAGAGTTTGGAAGATCTTAATAAAATCTTAACTGTCAGTGAACATCGCCACAATGATGAGTTGCAAAAAGCTCGGAAAATACTAATTCAGGCAAGTTTCTAATGATTTTGTGATTTCTGTCCCATGCTATTCATTTCTGCTTGAATGGCAGGCTTTGCATTTAACTGTATGCGCGTTTCAACTGAATTGCAGGGAATTGGAGAGAGTGCAAATTCTCGGAGTTCAATTCGGGTGAAGAGGTTGGGGGAGTTAGACTCGAAACCGTTTGGTAGTGCATTGAAACGCAAACGTACCTCATCTTCGGCGGATCTAGTTGCCAATCAGACTGTCCTGCTTTGCAACTTTTGGGAGCAAATGCTCAGAGACAAAGCTTGGCATCCATTCAAAATCACATTGGTGGATGGCAAACATCAGGTGATATATCAAATCAATCTCTCTTGCCACTTACACCAGCAGTTGAAGTATAGATTTCATTCAAGTATTTGGCACTTTTATCTGCAGGAATTGATCGATGAGGAAGATAAATTGTTGAAAGGCTTGAAGAATGAATGGGGCAAGAGAGCCTATTTTGCCGTTGTTAATGCACTTGTGGAGATGAACGAGCACAACCCAAGCGGTAGAAATCCCGTTCAAGAGCTTCGGAACTTCAAGGAGAAAAGGAGAGCTACTGTAAAGGAAGGTGTTGCGGCTCTTGTTCATCGCTTGAGAAAGAAACATACTCCAACTGCTACTGCAATTACTTTCAACAAGTGATATTGAGAGCCACGTGAAGATCTTGTTTTTTTGTTCACCGAGGTGTTGCTCTTGCCTCTTAGCACACTTGAGCTGTGTTCCACTAGAATGCAAATCTAATGTGCAGCTAAGAAACAATGTTGTTGAAACATATTTTGCGAAACCGACATTGTAAATTTAAATAGAAGGTGATGGTGAAGTACAGCGTTTTTGCGGCCCATTACCAGTAATCTTTGCAAGAACAAGCCCCGTCTAAGAATCTATGGAATCTTACTCTATCTCTAACGATGATCTCCCTCCTGTAGACTTTGCTGATAATCTTTGTAACTTCATGGCAATCTGCACATACCCTTAAATTTTTCACAACTCTAATGACAGTAGGAGATTTTGTTTTCAATAGCCCGTATGCAATGGCTAATCTCTCACTGTGCTCACAAAGAGAACTTTCTTTCTCTTCATCGTCCACATTATGCAAAACCGCAGATGTCCATGGATCATGCCCAACTGCACGAACCCGATCAGCCATATCTGTCAATACTTCCCTTATCTCATTTCTCTCTGGATGTGATCTATCTGACACCACAAATTCATGAACAAATCCATCAATTTCAATTGAACTACAACCAGGAATAGCTCGGATCCCATTTTCCTTCATCTTCTTCCTGACAGAACTCACTTTCCACCATTGAGCAGTGGCCGCATACAAATTCGAGAGGAGCACATAGTTTTCAGGATTCAGTGGCTCTAATTCTAGAAGTCGCCCTGCCACAAAATCTCCTTCATCCAAAATGCCTTTTCTCGTACAACCAACCAACAGTGTTCTCCAGATTATTGAATTTGGTTTGATTGGCATGTCTTCAACAAACTTATATGCCTCTTTTATAAGTCCAGCTCGACAAAGTAGATCAACCATGCAACCATAATGCTCCATTGTCGGCTCAATCTCATATTCGAGCATGCTTGACCAGTACCTTTGGCCTGCTGATACTAGTCCGCTATGGGCACAAGCAGATAAAACACCAATAAAACTTACATGGTTAGGTTTCACATTTGCTCCCAACATTCTTGAAAACACTTCCAATGCTTCTTCCGCAAGTCCATGAATAGCAAACGCAATAATCATTGAACTCCAGGCTTTGGTATCTTTTTCTGGCATCTCTTCAAATACTTTTCTCGCTCGCTCAATACACCCACACTTAGCATACATATGAACAAGTGCAGTACTAAGTTCAAGATCAACTTTAATAACATGTTTGTCAATGAACCTAAAACCCATTCACCCAAATCCAGCGCACCCGAACTTGCACAGGCTGTAATGACACTAACCATCGTAACTTCATCTGGACTAACCCCCGCCAATTGCATTTCTCTAAACAGATTCAATGCTTCATTCACCATTCCAATTCTAGCATACCCACTAATAATAGTACTCCAAGTAACCAAATTCTTGTCAGGTATTTCATCAAACATCTTCCTTGCTAAACCAATTTCTTCACATTTCGCATATAAATTCACCAAAGCAGACTGAACAAATGGACTAGAATGAAACCCATACTTCAAAACATGTGAATGAATCTGTCTACCTTCCATATAACCAGAAATCACAGCACATGATTTGATAACAAATGCGTAAGTAAAGCTATTCGGATTCGGGTAACCTCTTTGTATCAGCTTCTGAAACATTATAATCGGTTCTGTAGTTGGATTTTGTATCTGAGAACACCCCCTGATCATAGTATTCCATGTAAAGATGTTTGGGTTTGGCATTTGAGGGAAAATTCTTCGAGCGTAATCGATGTCGCTGATACGAGGTGATAGCAGAAACAAGGAGTTTGTTATAAGTTTGTTTAGTATGAAGAATTTGGAAGCAATTGGTAAGTTGCATTTTAGGAGGTGAGAATGGATTTGGTTTAAAAGTCTAGAGTTTGGACATCTTTGAATCAGTGAAGCAATGTAGTTTTCTTGTTGTTCAAATGAGTTTAACTTCATCGAGGAGTCTACGCAAGGAATATTGGTTTGCAAAAAAACACATGTAAATACGCTGAGGGTAAAGGGAAAGCTAATTTGTTTACGGGGAAAGCTGACCTTTAGTCAAACTAAAATGACTTGGGGGTAAATAAAAGTTCAAAATATTCTAGCCTTCCTATCCGTATATGATAGCTCCTCCGTTTTCTATTCCAACTTCAGATTTTTTTGATGAGAATTCTTCTCTAATTAAAACTATGGCATCGTATCTGATTTTTTGGCATGATCGTTCCAAATCACCAATAATACATATTCAGAGAGATCACGTCAAGTAAGAAGAAATACTCTTTCTACATCTCGTTGGAGTCCGAAGCAAAACCTAGAGAAATCAATTGGAAATGGCACCAATAAAGGAGAAGGCTCAATTACCATCTTCCAATCGGACCAAACCAGCCAAATCAAGAACCAAAAAGGAGATCGTGAATAGCATGTTTTTGTTTGATCAAGCAAGTTATGAGAAACTTATTTCTGAAGCACCTAAATACAAGCTTATTACTCCTCCAGTCTTTTCTAACATACTCAGAACTAATGGATCCCTAGCTCGTAGGGCAATCAAGGGTTTAATCTTTTCGGTGTCAGCTGTTTCTAGCCAGCATATTTACACCGGAGCCACCAACACTTGCAAGAACACCAAGAGTTAATTTGTTATTTTTACTTTTATTGTTCTTGGATGGGTCAGTACGTAGGCTATGAGAGTTACATTTTAGACCATCGGGAAACACATTCTAAGATCTGGAGTGTTGGATTCTTATTGCGACCCCGTCATTATCAGTAGCCATGTTAAAGTTTTATGATGATTAAAGGTAAACAAAACATTCTTGAAAATCTTCGACAACTGCTTTACGACAAATAATTTATTAGAACCTTACCAATTAATCAAGAGGGAAAAAAAATTCAGAAGGAAATTTGATTTTAAGTTTCGTATAAGATGAAAACATTGTTGCAGAATGAATGCATGGCAGTTGTGTTTAGATGCGGATGATTTCAAGTAGTTTTCTGTTTCCACCCTATTTCAACTCTGATTGACTGAAAGTCAGCTTTCCCCTTAATTATTTTGGCTTTCCCTATAACAAAAATCGAGGGTGGAACCCCTGATGAATCGTTTACAAAAAAATATAGGGGTTTTTGAGTTTCCCCCCCCAAACAAATTAGTAATGTAACTTTCCCCATAAATTACTAATACTAGCAACTTCCCCCCTAAATTCTAATTTATGCCAAAAATGTCCTTGGATCGTGTGTGCGAAACACTGGTATGCATATTTTACTTTAACGAACCCGTCTTACCTACACTGTTCATCATCTTAAAATTTGTAACTGTTACGTCATCACCAACCTCAAAACTGTTAGTTTGGTCGTAAAGTTCAGCATCATATGATGAAATCGAAATTTCAACGAGATATTATTTTACAGAAAATGCTTATAATACACATAGAAAATGTGGGTCACAAACGTATTTGATAAAATGGTTGATAGAAGGATTGTTTTCTGGACTTCAATAATTGCCGAATATTCACAAATTCATCGAGAAATTGATGCAATGAATCTTTTGTATTTTCATATTATGTTGTGTTCCCATATTCAGCCTGATCACTTCACTTATGCAAATATGTCGAGAGAAAATCTTTTTAAAACTTAATTCATTTTGATCATAACAACAAAAGAAAAGCTTACCGATCAAAAAAAGAAAAGCTTCATCTCATAATCATCAGTTGAATAATAATCTTGACTATAAGAAAACATGTTTTAAGTTTTTTGAAACTCCGTTGAACGGATGCAATAGTAAAGAAGGAAAGTGAAGATAGTTCCCCATGGCCAACAAGTGGAGGTGGATTATTCGACCTCCTAACCTCTATGGCTATGAAGAGCTTCACCATCCTATCTTAATTTTCTTTTTCTTTCGGGTAAAAAGGGTATTTGGTGGTGAAATCAAATGTACACATGGGTGGATCGCATACCTAGGTCAAAGGACATTTATGGTATAAGTTAGAATTTAGGGGGGGAAGTTGCTAGTAGTAACAATTTAGGGGGTAAAGTTACATTACTAATTGGTTTAGGGGGGAAAACTCAAAAACCCCAAAAATATATTTTAAGTAGGTGTCCTGCTTTCTAGCAGAGCCTCTAAAAGGCGGGCTGCCCTTCTAGCAACTGGATGTATGCTGGACAAACTCCCCTGCTTCTGTCACTCCTAAATTTATCATTTCTGTTAACTGTGTTAAAATGAAATCTAAACTTCAATCATT
Organism: Papaver armeniacum; assembly: GCA_023531295.1. Taxonomy (NCBI): domain Eukaryota; kingdom Viridiplantae; phylum Streptophyta; class Magnoliopsida; order Ranunculales; family Papaveraceae; genus Papaver; species Papaver armeniacum. Next base: position 11,106 of record JAJJWW010018484.1, on the reverse strand, counting down.
TATCTTAAAAATTACAACTCCAAATTCCACAAAAAAATGACCACATTCCTAAATCTGCTTAAGGGAAATGTCAGTAAAGAAAATCATACATATATCAAAATACTAGCTAGTAAGCAAAATTGACGTCTTGGTTTTCGTTGATCAATGAACGAAATAGTTAATTACCAAAGGAGGATAAAATATAGTCTGCCTCTTTCGGCGCTTTGATATCACCGGTTGTAAACAGCCGACTGTAGACATACTGGCTAATCTAGCCTCAGTTTTACCGCGCTTCATATCCAAACAATCGAGCTCCATGATCAACCCGTTTAACTTGTCTGATGTTCCCAGTCCATGAATCAACAGTTCCTGCAATGATTTTCCCAGTCCTTGACTCCGCAGTTCCTGCATCCTTATCTGTCCTTGAGTGCGCACTTCCTGCATCCGACGTATATTTAGAAAGAACTAGCGTATAATTGATAGTGGGATTTAGTAGAAATCATGCAAAACATGTCCTTGAGTGCGCACTTCATTCGAAAGAAAACAAGAACTAATGTTAACCACACTGTTTTTGTTGTTCATCTTCTTTCTCAGAACATACATCTTTCTACTGCTTCACATTTCATGTCCAAAAAATCACTATGCGGTCATTCAGCTGTTAGAATAAGCTGTTAATATATCTAACCCATGAAGGGTGTGGCATACACTATGAAAAATCTACGTCATGACATCTAATCTTGTAGATCGCTGATCATTCAAATAGCTTCGAGAAGAATAGTTGTACTTCATCACTCAGTTCACTCTCTTAATCTACCATAATTCATTCAAGAATTTATTTCGTTTTAGCTTCAACTGCTGCACCACCTTTGTAATTAATTAATGACAGCTACATTTTCGTAAATCTATCTAACCCATCATCTAACTTAAGAAAGAAGTATTTACTCTATATGGCGCATTTTTGTCAAGTCGTAAGTTGCGGAAGAAACAAGCAAGAGGCTTTATCTTGAAATTCTTACCTACCAATCCACTATATATATACATGGAGTCAGAAATGCATTGTGTTCTCCTTGTTTTCTTATTATCTACCGATCACTTGTAAATTAACTACGCTAGCAAAAATGGAGCTGTCAGTGAAAACCATTTTTTTTGATCGGCTGCCAGTGAAAACCATTGTGAAATCATCTGTGAGGGAATTCTTGTTAATAACCCTCATCTTTATACTCCTAGTTTCATTATTCCAGTTGCTCTTCGAACCTTACTTGATGGTGCTTGTTTTCTGATCAATATGAAAATCACTACCTTCGCATAAGCAATATGTTCTCACATTCTTTATCATTAATTTCGTCTATCTGGTTTTCTTCCTCAACTTTATCTTCTCTCTACCACAGCTATGATCTTCACCATAGCTTCTCATTACGTTTCCAAACCTGTTTCTTGTGTTTCCATTCTTTTCGCCACTCCACATTTATCAAAACGTATTTTAATCACCTTTCTTTTACGCTTTACCTCTCATGATATGTGCCTACCTAGCCAACTTTGCTAGTTTGCTTTCCTTTATCTGATAATACCCAAAATGAATAATGTTATATCTATCATGTTTTCTATCATTTATGTTTTCTTCGTCATTGGTGTTGATGTGTATATTATAGCATTTCTGAACTTAGCCGTGATCTCCGCTCTCGAACCGATGTTTCATGGTTTATCAGCCATGAAAAGGAGTAAACAACTCATGCATGGGAGAACTGGTATTCCAGTTTTTCTTGTACTTGTCTACTTGCTTGCTACTTCTGTAGTTCTGTTTATTGCAGGCTTGGTTACGGTCATTAACATTCATAGTTCGGATTTTGCTGTTTGCTTTCTGTGTGATCATAATGGCCGGATTAAACTTCGTAGAGTTGATTGGCCAAAGCATTCTGCATTCTGCTTGCAAGAGTTACAACAATCAAGTGATCGACAAAGAGGTTTTGTATGCCCTTCTTGATGGGAAAGAATCTGGTAACAGTAACAGCACTGTAGGTGATATATAACATGGAAGTTTAAGAAATGGGTTTAGTATAATGAAGAGTTCTTGTTTGGTTTATTTATGTTGCAAACATGTCTGTTGGATAGTGGTTGCTTTTGTTGGTGTTTGGAATATGCATCCTAGTTTGCAGTGTCGAATGCTTAGAGCTTTCTCATCGAAATAAACCATTTCTGACTTTTACTGCCATTTCATTATCAGGAATTGCAGCTCCAATTCCACAAACATGACTACACTCCTAAACCTGCTCAAGTGCATTGTTGCTCATTGCAATTTAAAATACATAAAGGGTGAATCATCAAGAAAATAAGCAAAACGAACATCCTAGTAACTAAAAAACCAATATATAGTCATTTTCTCGACCCTCTGATATTCATATCGTAGGCTGTAAACTCTTTCAAGTCAAGATACATATAAGCAAAACGAACATCCAATGTAGCTAGCTATCCATAGTAGTGCGAAGCTTTCTCATACGAAGCAAACTCTCTAACACCTCCAGCTTTAGTATTTCAATATCTGTACGAATTACTTTCTGCATCCAAAATATTTATAAAGAATAATCAATATATACGGAAGTGTCTTTTTCTGCAATTTTTTAATTGTTCAGTGATTTAAATAATGACGAGTTTTGAACTTAGGTCGTCAGTATCATGATCTATACACAAAAGTCATCAAGAGGTTCAAAACATCATGCAAAACATGTCGTACGATATATATATATATATACATTACCTGCAGCTGTTCGTTTTCTTTTTCTTTTAACGATTTCAGTTCGATTTCCAAGCGATTTCTTTTGATTACATGTTGCTCCCGTTTCACCAATAGATCAAATATAGGTTCTTTCAATAAGTTACACCATGATTTACAGACACACCTGAATCGTGATATCGATTTCGCTGGTAACCTTATTATGATGTTATAAGCAACGATTTCATCTGGAATATTCGTCGCCATTGAAGCTTTGCCTTATTTTTTTACTTTGCTTTAGGGTTTTTCGGTGTTTAATTTACTACTTGTAAATTGACTGGCAAGTAACCTGGTATTTACGGCCTGGGTTAGGTAGTGGCCGTAGATGCCCGTAGTAGGCTAGCCCGACCTAACCTATTTAGAACGCGCCGAAACTGGTTTCGACGCGCTTTTGCTTCTCGGCTTGCAGCAGCCACATTTCTAGCTCCGCCACTGGCCGCTGCTGGATCCTCGATAGACCGCAATGATGGAAATTAAGTAGAACTACGGCGTTAAGGTCTTCCAAGACAGTTCCATTAGCCCAAGCATCTTTAAAAGCAGCAACCTACTCGGCATACGATCCGAGACAAATGCTAAATCATTTTTTCTTTTCTTTTTCATTTTTTGGATGTTTTATTTGAGATTTAGCTTGTGGGCAAATAACTTGTCAGATTTAATTATTAAGTTACAGATGGGGCAGTTGAGTTAGAAAAAGACGAGCAACCCTCGGTGCCTAGCAATTTTTTAAAACCATGTTTTAGGGTATATATGAAAATTTTAAGACATACAAAATGATTACCCTAACTAGGGTGTGGTGGTAAGAGTATTCAAGGATAGGTAAATTACCTATTTACCCTCAATGAATTCATTTTTTATTTATTTGGTCATTTAATTTTTTTTTTGTAATTTGTAATTTTAATTTTTTTTCTTTACTTTTTTAAATTTTTTATTTTTGTTTCCACTAATGGAAATTGGATTTTAAATGAAATTTTTTTTTATTTTTTAAAAAGAATTGAATTTTTTTTTAAAAAGAATTGATTTTTTTTTTTTAAAATGAATTTTATAAAATAATTGAATTTTTTAAAATAATTATTTAAAAATTCAATTTTTTTATTTTAAAAATATTTAATTTTTTAAAGATTTTAAATATGTAATAAAAATTAAAAATGTAAATAAGGGTAATTTTGGCATTAATTAAAGTATATGGATAAAGGGTTTTTAGGATTACTATCTAATAACCCGTTTTTGTCTTTATATGGTATGCCCTAAAACATGGTTCATTTTGTAGGCTATATTAAGGTGACATGTAAAAAAGTCTCATGCTAAATTACATCATTGTTTTGTTCTTATAAGCTAAAAGACACAACTGAAAAATCCACGTTTATGAATCGTACATCTATACTTCACTCTCAATCTCTTATTCAAAGATTTCATCTCTTGGTAATTCTGATAGGAATCCCAGCAGGAGTCAGCTTTTGATTTTGTCACAGCCCTTCTTCTTACGCTCAATTTCCCCCGCAACGTAACTTCATCTGGATAATTTGGCTGCGGCACTGTCCTTGATCCAAATTAAACAAGAGAAACTCTAAATCAATGTGTATAATCAGATTGATCAGGAAAAACATCCATCAGATGGGTTCACAGTCAAGTGCACAAATTTAAGGAAATTAAACAGGATTCTAGATGATACTCAAACAGGAGTTTAAATATAATATTTGCCACAGGTAACAACTGAATAAGCACACCCCAACATAGGACAAGAAGAAACATTTTCTGAAAATGGCTAATTCGTCCACAGTTTCCACAGTTCAAATTCAAAACGTGTACAAGTTCCAAAGTTCGGCTTCACATTATGAGCAGACTGTTGACATCTCTACTGTCTCACTCCCTATCTATCAATATCTCGTCACCTAATTCTTTCATACATATTTGCTATCTTATATTATCTTAGCATCCTCAGTCCTCACCTATTCTAGAACTCAACTAAAAAGTTAGTAGCGCGAGAGAGCAATAGACAGAGATGTTACCTGATGGTCCCCATCACCCAAGGTAATTTAAAAGGCTTCGTCTTCGAGAATTTCCTCCAAAATAGCAGCAAAGCAGGACAGAGTGATTAGAAACTTTATCCATCAAAGATGATCTACAAATGTCTTTAAACAGTTCCGAACCTAACTCTCCCATTTTCTAAATCCCCAATTTAACTCAGGCAAATTGAACTTTCTCCAATTCCCTACAATTCAGTTGCAATGCATACAATAAAGAAACAAAGTGTGCTATTTCAATGAACCTCGAAACAAGAAGCTCATAAGCTGGAATTTTTAGGCTCTCAATATCAGACTAAGAAGAAACAATACATTGAAAAGTATAGAGGGAATATGTAAACTGAATCTAGCCCAAATGATAACCATAATATTTTAAAGAGAATCAGCTGCTATAAATCTTAAGCTCAAAAGTGCAACGATTGCTAGTTGAAATGAACAGAAGACATTTTAACAGAAAATATATTGATAGTTGATACTAAAACATTGAACCAGGGAAGGATTATCCACCAGTTTACTGATCCACACGAAAGAGGCATGTGTCCAAACAAACAGATGAAAAATGATCCTTCTTAAGTAAAACTTAACAACTGCATAAGAACACCCCCAACATAGGACAGGATGAAGCATATACTGCAAAAGGCTAATTCCGCAGTAGTTTTATATTTCAAATTTTAAAACATTTACAAGTTTGAAATTCAGCTTGTCAACATGGACAGACCGTTAATATCTCTATGCTATCCTTCCATGTCATGTGTATCAATTTCTCATCATCTAATTCTTACATACACATTTATATGTTAGCATCCTCCCACTAGTGTACCCAAAAAACCTCTAAAACTAGACATTATACCACATTCTTACTGTACAGATGAAAATTTTCGGCCCGATTAAAGGAATACTTGCATAAATCTCATGTAAAAGTTGGTCTCTTCTACTTATCTGTGCGGTTCAGTTGAAAACTAATCACTTCTTTCAGCGTGGCTCTCTTCTGCTCTCTGAAATTCCACAACTCTGGATCTCCTCTCTTTCTCTTTTTCACTCCAATCACTGTATTTCTGGTGACTTTCTCTGACACCATTACCTATAGTTATCACATACATTTACATCGATCAGAATCTTATGTTTCGATTAACCAAAAGTTAAAAAAAGAAAAAAAAAAGGAAAAAAAAAAAGGAAAAAAAAAAAAGCTTTGGATATGATAACAATTCAGATAGATGTCTTGACATGCTTCAAAAAATATATATATATATATATATATATACAGATAGATATCTATGTAATTGTGTTTAAACTATGGAATTCAGATTGACAACTTTGAGTCTTCATAAAGAATTGAAAGAAGCGCTCAATTCATCAATAAGAATCCGGTCTTCTAAAAGTTAATTACCAATGAGAGAGAAAAGGAGAATTCAGAGAAGAGAAAAAGAGGAGAGAGAAAGAAAAGTTAATCTAACACAAACTAGTTCATAAAACACAATTACAGAAAAGAAAACAAAGCTTCAGAAATAAAACACAATTACATACATATACCTTGATAAGTTCTTGGCAAGCTTCCCGAAGCTCTTCAGTGTAACACCTTTCCTTGGCCACCAATGTTTGGTTTATCTCTTTAAGCTCTATGAACATTTTTTCATTCTCAACCAATGTTTTCTCACGTTCATAAAAAGATTTGCTAACATCAGCCGTCACAGAACGAATAAATTCAGCTTTCTTTATTGTGAAATTCAATATCAGTTTGCAATTTCATCTTCTCCTTGCCAAGCAAATCAGTCTCATTTCCCGAGTTAGTCTTCTCTTGCTTCAATTTCACTTTCCAGAACAGTCTTCTTTTCATTGAGTGAACGAAAATCAACTTGTACCGTAGTCTTTTTTCATTGAGGGAGCAAATATCGTCTTGTATCACAGTCTTCTTTTCATTATGCAAACAAATATTATCTTGTATCGCAGTCTTCTTCTCATTTAGCGAGCAAAATATCATCTTGTATCGAAGTCTTCTTCTCATTGAGCGAACAAACATCATCTTGTACTGTAGACTTTTCTCTTTTGAGAAATTCAAAACCAGTTTCCATTTCAGACTTCTCCCTAGTAAGTAACTCAATATCATTTCCTAGTTTTGTTTTCTTTTTGTAGATTAATTCGACATCACTTTTCACCGTAGTACTCTCTTTGTAGAGAATCTCAAAATCACATTCCAATTTCGTTTTGTTCTTGGTGAGCAAGTCAGTTTCCTTCCCCAAGTTAGTCTTCTCATTGCTAAGTAATTCAATCTCAATTTGCAATCTATCCTTGTCACTCTGCAATTTCGTCTTCTCCTTGCCAAGCAAATCAGTCTCATTTTCCAAGTTAGACTTCTCATTGCTAAGCGATTTAATTTCACTTTCCAGAGTAGTCTTGTTTTCATTGAGCGAGCAAATATCACCATGTACTGTGGTCTTCTTTTCATTAAGCAAACAAATATCTTCCTGTACTGTAATCTTCTCTCCCTTGAGCGAACAAATATCATCTTGCAATGAAGTCTTCTTTTCATTGAGCGAACAAATATCACCTTGTACTGTAGACTTTTTCTGTTGAGACATTCAAAATCACTCTGCAATTTTGTCTTCTCCTTGCTAAGTAACTCAGTATGATCTCCCAATTTAGCCTTCTCTTCATTAAGAAATTCAACATCAGATAGCAACTTGCCCTTCTCCTCATTGAGAAGTTCAACGTCATTTCGCAACTTATCCTTCTCTTTGTTGGTGAATTCTAAATCAGTGGCTAGCTTATTCTTCTCATCTTTGAGAAATTCATAACCAGTTTCCATTTCAGATTTGTACCTACTAAGTAACTCAACATCATTTCCTAGCTTTGTTTTCTCTTTGTTTAGAATCTCAAAATCAAATTGCAATTTCTGATGCTGTTTATTGAGAATACCAAAATCACATTCCAATTTTTCCTTCTCCTTATTGAGTAAGTCAGTATCAGTACTCAATTTAGTCTTCTCCTTGTTAAGTGACTCAATATCTCTTCGGAGTTCTAATCTCTCTTTGATAAGTATAGCCTTCTCTTCTAAGAACTTATAATGATGAGTCTCCATTTCCTCCATTTTTTTGTTGAGTAATCCGACATCACTTTCCACTGCAGACCTTTCTTTCTTAAGGATTTCAATTTCGCTTCCCAGTTTCAACTTCAAGTTCTCTAGAGACTCGACATCTTCATCCTCATCATTTGATAAAGTTATATATTCTTTGGTGTTGGTGCCAATTTTCTTATCAACCTTCTACAGGCACAGAGAGAAAATGAAGAAAAAAACAAAACAAGACAGCGAAAAACTGATGAAATGAAATTGACTGAAAATGGAGATGATAATATTACAGACCTTTAGAAGTTGAGAGTTACTTTTCAAGTTAATAATTTGCTTCTTTTTCTGTTGATCCAGACAGATTCTCTTATTAGAATCATGGTTAATTGTAAATAAGAAAGAACACGCGATTACTTACCCGTTTCCTAGAGCAGTTGTTAGAAGTTGTGGTTGAGTTGGTACATCCAATCAATGACTGTATGATTAAATTGACATTCAAGTTAGGATTTGAAAAAACGTGAGTTTTGGTTCACCATTCTGATAAATTTCATATGAAGAGACGTACGTACTGGCAAAGAGCTTTCTTTGTATGTGATCTTACCGAGGAATTCGTGGGGCTGAAATTATGATTCGCTTCCCCATTGTGCATTAGCTTCAGCTTCACCATTTAGCTCTTTAATGCCTGAATCACTTTCATGTCCTCTTACTCCCGAATCCTCACCCTCACTTAAAAGTCCAGCCATGTAGCATTCTTTTAGTTCTTCTTGTGTAGGGTGTAATGGTGACAAAACCTTAATCTGCAAAAAAAAAAAAAAAAGAAAGAGTACAGAGCTCAGGTCTCAGATTACTTGACTTAAATAAGCTACATAACTTCATAAGAAATAGGTGACCAACAATGTAAGATGCAAGGGAGAAGAGATATTTCCTCACATCTAGACGGCTCAATTCTTTCCAGATTTTTTTATGCAATGTTACTTGAATTCTAGGCACTTCTAAGTGCAAGATACGAGGGTAAAGGGTCTGAGAGAAATCTTTGTTTTCGACGGTGTAATTTTCTTTTAGACTAGGTATGCTATGAAATATCCAAGCCTGTCGAAACAGAAAAATACATTAAAAATAAAAATTGAACAACATAATCTTCCTCGACGTTACACTCACTAACTGGAGTTCTTATCCATACCTGGAAAACATGCGGAATCCATACAGGTTATAAACCATTTTGTTAAGTGTGTGTTTTCCATTTGAAACATGTTTCAGTTTCGACGCTGATGAGAGAACTTATTGTCGCTTTGTACGACAGCTTTCCCCAAGGATAGTTGTTGAACTCCTCAAGGTTGTCAACTAGAGAAAATGACCTTTATTTACGTTCTTGTATAACCCATGGCCCATAATTACACCCTCGGCGATAGAAAGCAAGCCCAGCTTTAGTTTGTCCTCACTGTTCTGCAGTTGATAGAATTTCTCTACCAAATCTCCCAACTTAACATTATCCTGACCTGGAAAATGGGCTTCCATGAGAGGTATCCTTTTAGGATTCTGGTCTATTTTTCACTACCCTGAAACTTTAATCCCGACATCATTGCAAACTCTCGTTCGCCAAAACACATAACCTGATTGCCAATAATAAACGACATGGCATCCTCCTCATCCTCTTCCTTGTCCTTTTTAGGAGTATCCTTTCTCCTCAACAATACATTGTGGACGACATTCGAACAGAAGCTAAGACTAGGTAAGTGTATAAGATGCCCAAAGCAACTCTCTTCCAGCAGTTTAAGATATATACCATCCAATTCTCTTGTGTAGTCTTTAATACAGTTTGGTCTCGAATGGCAACTTACCTTTGCACCGTGTTCCATGATATTGCACATACTGCTGCAAAAGGTAAGCAGTATGTTTTCATGTTTTCCTCAAAATATGACAGTCTTAAGAGAGTCACTCTCAACAAGTACCTCAAAAATCATCTAGATATGCAACAAAATATGACAGTCTTAAGAGAGTCACTCTCAACAAGTACCTCAAAAATCATCTAGATATGCAACAAAATACAATTAAGGAAAAGAACATAGTCAGGTATTTGAAGGAAGAACATACTGAGGAGCAGCAATACCAGGACGGCGGTATCTGCAGGGCTTCGTCACTCCTCCAGTGGATCGTGCAGGCTTATGTGGTGCAGCCTACATTGTAAAAGACTTAAATCTCAATTTCAACAATTTTCTAAACAAAATAAAACACTGTAAATTGAACCAACCTACCTTAGTTGCAACCTGCTGCTTCATTGGTGGCTTTACTCTGGTAGACTTGCGAGTCATCTGTAACAATAAATCATACAAATGTCAAATCTCTTCTCCTAAACAACAATTTTCATAAACCCTAAAACACAAATTAAGAAAGGGTAAAAACTGATTGGCAATAATTCGAAAACAACAAAGACAATTAGACTGTGAAGGAGAGTGAAATTGATACAAAAAATGAAATTGATTGAAAATGGGAGATGATATTACAAACCTTGAAAAGTTTAGGAAGCTTAGGGTTACTTTCCAAATCAATAATCTGGTTATGTTGATTCAATCTAGGGTTTTAATTTGTGAGTTGAATGAAGTTAGGGTTTTCATTGTGAGTTTTGGTTCTTGAAAGAGAGTTCACTCCGCCTCTGTCTCTTCTCTCTTCTGTTCTTGTTTTGAGTGGCTGTTTGGTTTCTCCGAAATAGAGTAGTTTGGGCTTTTGACTGGGCCACATTTAACTTGGCCATACTTATTCCGAAATAGAGTGTACTTTTTAATCCATTTGAGGCGGGGCTTCGCCCGCGCCCGTCTAGTGAGAGTTCTAAGCCAGCTATTGCCGAGTATTGTCTACTGCGTTAATAATTAAAAATATGTAATTTTAACTTTATGATAATCAGAGTATAATTTAAACTTTTTAAATTTTTTTTATTAATTAAGGAATATATCATTACACGAGATCTTTTGGTTGGCGACCTAGCACGACAAGCTGAGCTCGAACTCTACTCTTTGAATAAAGCGATACCTAAACGATAAAAGAAATAAAACTACCTTAATCCACTACTGAGCGTCATTTGCTAACCAAACGATTCCTTGAAGCGTTTGAAAAAACTGGAGATGTCTTCTCAGGCTCTCCCAAGGTAGAGAAGGCGAGGAACTCCCAAACCATAGCCATGTGCGGCGCACTTGTCCCGAAGTACTTGGCGCGTTTTCGTGGCTTGCACCCCAAATAGCCTTACGGGCGACAGCGGCGCACACCATCACCGAGTGAATGGAGAT
>JAJJWW010018482.1:0-73357 GCA_023531295.1 Papaver armeniacum | reverse complement strand
TTATATAAGAAGAACTCAATATCTTTGTTTTCTGATGTTATTCAGTGTATTCATAAGTTTTGATTGTTTTTTATTGCTCGAGTAAGGGCACCCGTTTGTGCTAGTATTAAATTTCTAGTACTAGAAATAATGCATATTTTAGTCTCCATTTAAAGAATGGAAACTTGGTGCACTCTGATTTTATCCTTAGCATTACAGTAAAATGCCAAGGAAATGGCCCAGGCCCAGGCCCAGGCCCAGATTCTTGCATATGTTTTTTTTTTTTTTTAGGAACCGTTTTTTGGGGACCATGATATATTTGGGGGACCATTGTTTTATAAGGCTATCTACCCTACATTTATAAGGGTTGTCCTAAAATGTGGACATTACTAATTTGCCCCCAAACCTAATTAAGATTATCACTAAAATGGTTTTAGATTATTAACCTAATATAATCTACTAACAAAAACAAAAAAACAGAGCTACCATACCGCCTCCCAAACAAGTTTTGGGTCTTACATTCTTCTTCTTCTTCTTCTTGACATCGTTTTCATTGATTAATCGTCGATTTATAAAATTTTCATCGTCGATTAATCAATCGAGTATAAGAATGGTTCTTCGAAAGCAAACCAAAAGACTCCCACGAAAATTGGTCCCCCATTAGGACATCTAGCACATCACAAACAAGTTCAAATTGAGGAAGAAGTGGGCAGGAAGTTAGAGGCATCATCGAGTATCAAAGACGTGTAGCCGAAGCCTGATTCTACCATGGGACCAATCATGGTATTTTCCAACAAACCCATAACTTTTAATTTGATTTTCATTGCTTAAATTGAATATAAATCATCAAAATAGGGTTCAAATGGAAGTTCTGATGCATTGTTCGGTTAGGGCCGAATTTTTAAAAAACCCTAGTTTGTTAGCAGAACTTCTGAAAGGAAGAACACGAAGAAACAGGTTCGGTTCTATAGGATTCAAAACTAGGTCATAGAACTTCCCGATTCGGTTAGTTATAAAGCCTAAGACTTTTTTTCTAACCGAACTTAACCAATTTTACAACAATTTTTTTTTTCCACATGTAGGAACTTCTCTGCTATTTTGCCCGCTATTTTGAGTTTTTATGTAACCGAATCTGTGCTATTTTGTTTGGTTTGTTCGCATAAAAATCTAAAACTATTTAATGTAATCAACTTTCTGGAAAAAAATCAATGTAACTTAGAACTATGCTATTTTTCCCAATATGTTGAGTTTCAGTTAACTTAACTTATCCAACTATGTTGAGTTGCAAACATGTTGAGTTCGGTTTATTCATAAAAAACCTTGACAAACCCAAACTCTTCGGTAGTTGCATACATGTTGAGTTCGGTTTGTTCCGAAACCTTGACAAGCCGAACTCTTCATTAACATTGACCAATGTTGAGTTGATTTGTTAGTAAAACCTTTGGTAACCGAACTATTATCTTGAGAACCATTATGTTGCATCTGATTTAGTGAATCATTTAGCGGTTAAGCTAATATATTTTGCTTTCTTGATTAGTGGAAGAGGCAAAAAATCAAACCAACCTTTACTGGAAGATCTGAGAACTCCCACGCCTCGAGGCAAAGTACATTGTGATGCCGTGCTTAGTGGAGAAAAAATGCTAAGTATAGAGGTGGGTCATTAAGGGTGTTGTCATCCAAGATGGTGTTAATAGAGATAATGTTGACAACGTAATCCAACAAGTTAATGAAGAGATCGTGGAAGAGATGGGCAGTCAAGAACATCATCAAGGTGGAGAAGGTGAACCAGCTGAAGGAGGAGGAAATGAGGGTGCCAATGATGGTGAACCAGCTGAAGGAGGAGGAAATAAGGGTGCCAATGATGGTGAACCAGCTGAAGTAGGAGGAAATGAGGGTGACAATGATGACGGTGAAAAAGATGAGGAAGATGGAGATAAGGATGATGATGAATCAGAGGAGGACTTGGATGAAGAGGAAGACGAAGAGGAAGAGGCACAAGTAGAAATAGTGGGAAAGAAACCTAGAAAGACGCCTAAAAAGCCTTGTGCTAGATATTCATACATTCCCGATGACAATTTGTGTTTGCCTCCAATGAAGCCAACTTATAGTACTCCAAGAGATGGAGGGGAGGTATTGATGGGCTACAAAAACTCATGGGCTGCCAAGATCTTTGCGACAAAGGTATGGTTCAATCTTAACCATCAAGATTTCTCGGTCATTTTATTATATTTTGACATATATTGTTCTTTTCTATATATATTAGTATATAAGATATGATGTTGCTTTTGTAGGATCATAATAATCTTTGTTCGTGTTTTGAAACGTCAAAAGAACAAGTTATGGAATATAGAAAATGAGTGTGATGAGGTCCGCTTAGCGGTATTTGATTGTGTACTATGGAACAGGATACAACATGCGCACCAAAATTTGATCTTTGTCCACGATTCTGCATTTGCCGAGAGGTCTTATCCGAGAGACGGATACCTTTCATCTACCTTTTGGTGAGATGGCAATAACTCCCGAATGATTGTTTTAGAATCACAAATTTACCAATTACGGGAACACGTGTTCGAGATGGCTACGATCCCTCGATGAGTTATGAACTTCTTGAAAAGCTAGTCGAAAGGTGTCTAGGATGGAGCGATAAAAAGGCACAATGTGAGTTTAGACGAGCTAACAAAGAGCCCAAGGAAGGTGATGAGTATAATGAGTTTGAGGAAGACCGCACGTACAAGAAGAAGTTGAAAAAGATCAAGCTCAAAACCTTGTTTGATGAGTTTTCAGGGATGAAAGATTTGGTTGTTGAAGGAAAGTTGGTGATGAGAGGAGAAGATTAAGCACCATGTGACCGCTTATTTGTTATATCAACTAGGAACCATTTTCTTCCCCGACGATTCAGTCACGTGGTAAATGCTCATTACCTCCGGCTATTGGAACCCTTGGATGAGGTGAACAACTACTCTTGGGGCATTGCGGTGCTTTCATTCGTTCAAGAGGAACTCGAAAAAGCTTCGAGGCTTAAGAGTCTATATTTTGGAGGCTTATACACCCTTGTTCGGGTACCCCGTTAAATTATCGTTTGTGTGTTTCAATATATAAGTGAATGAATGTGTATTGTTACTAATCATATTGCGAATGTATTATTTGTTGCCTCTTCTTATAGGTTTGGGTGTACGACCACTTCCCTAAACTTCAATTGTCTCATGCTCACACTCCTTGGCCTTATGGGAAGCCTACGGTGGTAAATATGAATTTTGAATTCACGGGAAAAGAATAAGAAAAAAAAGGTGTTGGAGTTGAGGAGAAATTGGATACGTTAACGATGGAAGATGTGGTTTTCCATCCTTACACCATTCCATTAGTTGAAGACGAGGAGGATGTTGAGGTTATTGATTTCTCACTTTTGCGGGGTATAATGGACCGTTGTTTCATCCTGGAGGTTGTACAATGTATAATCCTCTAAGAGTATTAAGACAAGTTTCTTGTGTCCAAAGTGTCCCACAAGTGGAAAACTTCAACTTCAAGGTGAAGAAGCGGGAACTAAGAACACCGAGTTGAAGTTCACCCCAAATACGATCCTGCTCCATCGGTGGACCACTTTGGAAGAACTTTGGGGATTATCTTGTTCCAGTGAAGAGTTACAAGATTCTTTTGATGAGCCAAATGCCACGTGACGAGGGATATATGGAATGGTATGAACATGTTTCTCATCCTCGTGTAATAAATGTTTGTCCAACAAGCCGTCTTTGAGAAGACAAAAGCGAGGCGGTGGAGAAAGAGGCTAAGAAAATTATGAAGCATACCCCTACGTGTGGTGATGAGGCCTTGATCTTGTGGAATTCGGCGGTAAGAAATTTACTCTTCTTTTTGTGTTTCAAATTGTTATGAAGTATTGAAAAATAATAGTTACTTATTTTTTTGATGAGAATAGGTGAAGGCAAGTGGAAAATTGTTGAAGAAAATGATGGCAAAAATCCGGAGTGGAGAGCCGATGGATACTGAGAACAAACAAACCTCCCCACAACCAAATAACTAATGTTTTTAATCCCAGCCTTGTCGATACAAGCCAGGTTGATCCAAGCCGGACCATGCCATCGAAGAGAGTCGCGACAAGGGGAAGGTTCAAGTCGGATGGTTGAACAACAAAACGGTGGAGATGACACTCCTAGTGACGAGGGCGACCTACAACTCCTAAACGCAAGAGTAGAAAAGTTTCTCGTAATGGTCGTGGTAAATGAGTGATTGCAACAATTAGTACTTTGGTTTTATGTTTAGAAAACTTATTGTGGATTTAATACTTTGTTTTCTTATGTTTGGAAGACTTTTTTATTGCGGATTTGGTAGTTTGTTTCCTTATATTTGGAAGACTTTTTTATTGCGGATTTGGTAGTTTGTTTTCTTATGTTCGTGTGCTTCCAACATTTAGTTATGTGGATTAGTGAATGAATTTCATAATTTGGTTTTTAATTTGTGTTTTAAGGGATTAGTTCGGCTATTTGACGGTTAAGTGTTTCATTACATTCAAATTTTAAGAAATAATTAGGTAGTTTGGTTAGTAGACTAAACCTCGTAAACAACCGAACTCGGATGTTCTTAAGTTTGGTTTGTTTGCAAATTTGTAATCTAACTGAACTTAGCTACAAAAAAAATTCAGAAGTTACAGAGTTGTATTCGGTTACCTGCAATTTTTTTGCAGGCAACCTAACTCCAATGTTCGGTTACCTGCAAAAAAGGCCGATAACCGAACTTATGGGTTCATAAACCATCCTTAGTGTAGTTTTAGTTCGTTTACCTGCAATTTTTTGCAGCCAACCGAACTCCAGTGTTCGGTTGGTTCGCAAATTTTGCAATCTAACCGAACTCACAACAAGAAAATTTCAAAAGTTACAGTGTAATGTTTGGTCACCTTGTATTATTTTGCAGATAACCGAACTTGGTGGTCCACAAGTTCGGTTGGTTCGCAGATTTTGAAATCTAACCGAACTCACAACAACAAAATTTCAAAAGTTACAGTGTAATGTTCGGTTACCTGGTATTATTTTGGCTTTATTTCGTATTGTAAGGCGGTATCGACTTAAGGGTGAAGGATTCGCCGAAATCATTTTAACATTTTAAAATGAATGGAGAAGATAGAAGAGAAAGGATTTCAAATATTAAGATCATTTCCGCATCCTTAAAGGCTTTTTCATAACGCATTTCGGATATTAAATTTTATGTAGCTTTAGTTCGGCAATGTCCTCTAATTTCATTTCCTAACCGAACTTAAGTCTTGTTGTCTCACTGTTCGGCGATGTCATGTAATTAAGTTCCAATATGAAAAAAAAAAAAGTTCCAAAAATAACAATCTCTAATTCTTATGAAAATGTTCAAAGCATAACCCAAAATAAGATCTAATTCCATAAAACACAATCTTTGATTCTTATGTTGATGTTCAAAGCATACTTAGTTTAATTAATGGTACATTTAATCATCCGCAAGGGAAACGTAACCTTCGTGTATGATTTTTTTCTGAATCCTTCAAAGTTTTCCACATCTCCATGTTATGCTCGTACATAATGCACCAACCTAACATTGTGTCGGGGTTAAATCCATGCCAATAAGAGTGTCCGCATATCGGAGGCAGTGGAAAATCGTCTTCTAACCGGAGGCCTATAAAATGGTTGTTGTTAACAAACGCAATCACCACTCTCCTACGTCTAAGTTGCTCGACACATATTTTTGTTTTCGAGTGTATGTGAAACTAGCACCTTTTGAGAAATAGTGAACCACGCAATTGAATGCTTCAGCGATTAAGTGCCCACATATCGGCACGCCCATCCAATGATCCCTTGTGATTGGATCCCCCCCGTGGATACACATTTGATACCTAACAAACTGCACATTGAGATTAGCATCCCCATCAGACAACATTGTCTTGTAAAATTCCGGTTTGTCCTTTAGCTTCATCAACAACCTTTGCAGGACATAAGTGATTTGATTATCATTATATAGCTTCACACCTTCAGTGAAAGTCCCTAGTTGTTGTACGACAACGTGGAATCCGCAATTACCATCCGGAGGGACGTCATCGCGCGATGGATATGACGTACTTTCTAATGTATGGAGGTAGCTCTTCCAAGTACCTTTTATCAACAAAAGGTGGTGTATCATCAATTGGTCGACTTCTTTCTTGGATGCGGCATATTGGAGCCTTAAGCTTCACATCTCGTTGAATTGGTTGGCTAGGTTCCGATGGAGTAGGTGGGGTTGGTTGCGAGCGTAACATCGGTCATTTTTTCTTCATATCTCGTTCACTTGTTTCGCCCTTTTCCACAATATTCCTAGACCTTTTCTTAGAATCTTCTTAGTACTTCGCCGCGGTATGCTCATGCCCAAAAGGATATCTAGTAAAAGGGGTCATTTCACTTTTACTCTTAGCCAACACCTTTGCATATTCTCTTACTTGTTTTTTTTGTTTCTTTGGTGATTGGCCTACCTTTGCCCTTGCCTTTTTTCGGTTCGTGCACATTCTCCGAAGTGTGTGGATAAACGATTAGGCATGTCATAACAAAATATTTGCTTTTGAGTTTGTTCATGTTCGGTACATCTCGATAACGATTATTCCCATCTCATTGTCACCAAACTCTTCTCCGACATCGCCCTTTGGAGGAGGGACAAAACTTAATTGTTGCTAATATGGATCTATATCGCTTAGAGGTATTATGCCATGTTCATACTTAACTATCATATGGCGACAAGGGAGTCCCATAGACTTCATCATGTTGCAAACACACACCTCGTACGGCTTGGTTCCCCATATGTCAATCAAATTCACTTCTAGCATTAACCTCTTAATGCAAGCACGTGAAACATTATAATGGAGTCCCTTGAACAACCGAAGGTCCTCCATTTTCTTGATGTTACCATCTTTTTGTACAATCCTTTTGTACTTCATGATGCGGCTTTTTGAAACTTCTCTTTAATTCTATCAATCTCGCGGTTGAAGTAATTCTCCATTGCGTTAAACACAATCACAAAATTATCGACACATCAAAAAAGATTTTTCTTTAACCGGTGGTGAGCCGATTTTACCAAACTTGTCGCTTGATTCCCAAAGTGTTTATGGTGGTTGGTAAATGCATAAATGAAGCACTCTTTGTGCGATTCCAACCATTGCTTAACCACATATGTTATAACATCCTCGGGATATTCGGGGCTAGACCAATGTTCGATAAATGCCGCAAGATTTAGATTATACTCTTCTTCGGTGAGAGACCAAGTCAATGACTCCCATTCACCAGAAAAGCAACCCATTTAGCGTGATTTATAGTGTATTGTATATCGAATTCCTCTTTTGCATCCGCTTGTTCATCTTCCCTAGCTTACTAATCTCTTCAAAATCTTTCCTCTTTGGTGGACAAATTTGAGGCTTGCACCTATTCATCACATTACACCATATATGGAACGTACAAAGCATATTATGTGCTAATGGGAAGACTCTCTCTATTGCGTTCATTAATGCCACATCGTTGTCCGTCACTATAACCGCGGGGATATCATCAACTCGGTATATGGCCTTCACTTGTTGTAGCGCCCAAGTGTAACTTGGTTCTTGCTCATCTTCTAGAAAACAAAAAGCAACGGTAAACGGTGACTTCGTCGAGGTACGACCAACAATATTCAACAATGGCATCTCGTATTTGTTAGACTTGTAAGTGCAATCCATTATAAGAACTTGATGGAAGCATTGAGCCAATTGAACACTCTTCGGATGCGCAATGAAGAGATGCGTTATTTCATCTTCCGGACCTACCTTCTTTTGAACCGCGTAGCCTTTCTCTTTAGCGCAAAAAAAAAAATTTTTGCATCACTTGTCTATCCTTCCATTCATTCCTTTTAATTGTCTCAATTGCATTGTAAATGGTGGTCAAAGATGATACATTATCCTTGTTATCATCCTTTAGTAAGCGAAGCATGTTAAGTGGTGAAATTCCCATTCTCCTAAATTTAGCTATTTTCTCCATTTCTTGAGGAGTGATCCTTGCGGCCATTGCATGTCCTTCAAGATCATCCGGACGAGGGTGATTATGATGACCTGCCACCGTATCCATAGATAGAACCCATTCATTCTTTTTTTTTGCACTTACTAAATACTAGCTTGAACGGAAATTTAATTTTCTTTGAGCACGTTGTCTTCTTCCTCGTCGTCTTTCCTTTATACACATAACCCTTCCTCTTGTGACTAACATCGGGATCTCCACTTCTCTCACAAACCATTTCAAAACGAGTTTGGCTTTCTTTTCCATTCAAAACTAATACGCACATGGCTTTCTTGGCATGCTCTCTAGCCCAATTCTTCGCATCAATAGGTTTATCAAAAACCAAATCATTGAAATAGTGATGAGATGTATCTTCAAACAACATGCCAACCGAAGAAGGTTGATTATCCATTGGTATAGGTTGACATTCAATCTACAAGAAATGGAACAACATCAGTTGCAATCACAAATCAGTTCGGTTACATGATAATTTCATCGGGATAACCGAACTCAGGGTTCGGTTTGTAAAGCAAGTTGACAACTAACCGAACTTTACGTATACTAAATCAAATTTCATTGTACGTAAGTTCAATTAGATAGTTGGTTGGTATGAAGTTTGCGAACCAACCGAACTTTATACACTAATGTGCAATCTTTATTTACATAAGTTCGGTTAGCTATTGGTTGCAAACTAACCGAACTTATAGACCCTAAAGTTCGGTTACATTTCGGCCAAACCGAACATAACACTGTAATCCTATTTACAAAGTTTGGTAACATGTCTGTTAACCGAACTTCAAAAAACCTCAATTATTGGAGAGTTCGGTAACCTGCTGTTGATGGTGTTTTTTAAACAAGGGGTAAAATCGTAAAACCCCATGACCTAGTGTTACCCGCAACACATTAACTAAGAGCATTTAACTCGTGTGTAAATAATTAATAGGGGTATTTTTCAAAATACCGATTAGGGTTTTCGACACGTAACCCTAATTCCAAAACCAAGCCGGAAACAATGCCAAAACCAAGCGCACCATGGCAACAATGCCAAACCAAGACGCACATCTGCGCACCATGGCAACAATGCCAAACCAAGCCGCATCATCACACCATGGCAACAATGCCAAACCAAGACGCACATCGCACCATGGCAACAATGCCAAACCAAGCCGCGACACTGCACCATGGCAACAATGCCAAAACCAAGCCGCACATCGCGCACCATGGCAACAACGCCAAAACCAAGCCGCACATGCTGCGCACCATGGCAACGATGCCAAACCAAGCCGCACAGACTGCGCACCATGGCAACGACGCTAAAACCAAGCCGCACATCAAGCACCATGGCAGCGACGCAAAACCAAACTACATATCGCACTCATTGGCAACCATGCCAAACTAAGCCGCTATGCCATTGGCATATGCCAAATATAGCGCCCTAGGCTTGCAAAACGTGCAACTAGGTCAACATGGCCGTACGTGCCATTGGCACATGCCAACACGTACCACAAGCCATATTTCCAAGCCGCTATGCCATTGGCACATGCCAAATATAGCGCCCTAGGCTTGCAAAAACGTGCAACTTGCAACATGGCGTCGTGCCATTGGCACATGCCAACACGTGCCACAAGCCATATTTCCAAGCCGCTATGCCATTGGCACATGCCAAATATAGCGCCCTAGGCTTGCAAAACGTTCAACTAGGTCAACATGGCCGTACGTGCCATTGGCACATGCCAACACGTACCAAGCCATATTTCCAAGCCGCTATGCCATTTGGCACATGCCAAATATAGCGCCCTAGGCTTGCAAAACGTGCAACTAGGTCAACATGGCCGTGCCATTGGCACTTTCCATCACGTGCCACAAGCCATATTTCCAAGCCGCTATGCCATTGGCACATGCCAAATATAGCGCCCTAGGCTTGCAAACCATGCAACCTAGGCCAAGTCGGCCACGCATGCCATTGGCACATGCCAACATGCTCATATTTAGCTTTTCTGCCAAGGCCACGGCCTAATGGCCACGCATGCCATTGGCACATGCCAACATGCTCGCTTGGTAGCTTTTTCCTACCAAGGCCACGGCCCTAATGGCCACACATGCCATTGGCACATGCCAACATGCTCATTGGTAGCTTTTCCTACCAAGGCCACGGCCCTAACGGCCACGCATGCCATTGGCACATGCCAACATGCTCATTGGTAGCTTTTTCCTACCAAGGCCACGGCCCTAACGACCACGCATGCCATTGGCACATGCCAACATGCTCATTGGTAGCTTTTCCTACCAAGGCCACGGCCCTAACGGCCACGCATGCCATTGGCATATGCCAACATGCTCGCCATAGCTTTTCTTACCAAAGCCACGGCCCTAACGACCCACGCATGCCATTGGCGCATGCCAACATGCACGCTGGTAGCTTTTCCTACCAAGGCCACGGCCCTAACGGCCACGATGCCATTGGCACATGCCAACATGCTCATTGGTAGCTTTTCCTGCCAAGGCCACGGCCTAACGGCCACGCATGCCATTGGCACATGCCAACATGCTCGCTGGTAGCTTTTCTTACCAAAGCCACGACCCTAACGGCCACGCATGCCATTGTCACATGCCAACATGCACGCTGGTAGCTTTTCCTACCAAGGCAACGGCCCTAACGACCCACGCATGCCATTGGCACATGCCAACATGCTCATTGGTAGTTTTCCTACCAAGGCCACGGCCCTAACGGCCACGCATGCCATTGGCACATGCCAACATGCTCGCTGGTAGCTTTTCTTACCAAAGCCACGGCCTTAACGGCCACGTATGCCATTGGCACATGCCAACATGCACGCTGGTAGCCTAACTTGCAAACCGTGCAACCTACCACCAAGGCATTCCGCACATGCCATTGGCACATGCCAAACACACACATTGGTAGCCTAACTTGCAAACCGTGCAACCTACCACCAAGGCATTCCGCACATGCCATTGGCACATGCCAAACACACACGCTGGTAGCCTAACTTGCAAACCGTGCAACCTACCACCAAGACATTCCACACACGTCATTGGCACATGCCACATGCGCCCCTAGCAGCACCACTTGCACTCAAGATGCAACCAACACTCGAGACATCAACACAAACTTGGGATGCTTTCCGGGGTTTTGGTTTGGCGGTCACGACTTACGGCGTACACTACGCTCACATTAAGAAAGCGTGAAAAGGAATAAAGCGGTCAAATAAATGAGGAAATAATGGTGAAAACGTTTTCACCCATTAACACCATGCGGTTACCACCTCCTCTCATTATTTCACCCTTTACTCTCTTCCTTCATGAGACCAGGGTACGTTTCAATCTCGACTTGTATAAATAGGTCTTACCTATTTCCACCAGACAACAAGTCTCGGTCAGGAGAAAAATACTACACTCTCAGAAAAGGCAACTTTGCAAGCTCTCCAAAAAGCTTTCATCTCTTGCAAGATTACGAAGCTTCCACTTTCTCGATACAAGTCGAGACACTACTCTCTCGGGTATTCTCGGTCTCAACACCTTTCTTTGCTTCCCTCCCCAAATCAACCCTTCTCCTCCACTTTGTGACCAAGAAGCAAATGCTGGAACGACCATTTCTTGGTTTAGGCCGGACTTGTACAGTTGATCTCTCGAATCTATAAATTGCTCACGTGTAGCACATTTGTTTAGGGTTTGAACCGTTTCTCACTCACCTACTGAATTTACAGAAATCGGCGAAACGATTTTTACCCATAAACAATTGGCGACCACGGCGGGAGGATTGATCTATCGGCTACAATGTCGGTATCGATCTCGTTCTTCGACCCCGGATGTCAAGATGGTAGGGGAAGGCGACTCAATCCGACGCAACTACCCGAGACGACCGGTTACTAGTTATAAAAACTACACAAGAAACTCGGGGACTTGCCGAAGATGCTACCACTCGATTCGACTCAACGCCGAGGCCGCCCCAATTACCGGTTGTAAAACTACACACAGCCCGGGGACTCGTTGAAGATGCTACCAGCAATTGGGGACTTGTGACTCGGTCAGACTCACCCGAGATAACCCGGTTATCGGTTGTTAAAACTACACCGAAAACGGAGACTCGCTGAATACGCTACCGGCAATTGGGGACTAACAGCGGCGTGCTTGCAAAGAAAGCGCCTTTACACGGAGAGGGGCGTGTTCACAAAACCTATGAAGTGAGTAAATTTAGACCGCATAAGATATACGATCTATTTTTAGGTTCTTAGTAAAACCATCATACTACGAGTCTTGTGCCTATTGCTAACACACACTTTCATAAAAGCAATATTCCTTTCCCAAGACATAATCGAGTCATATTATCAAAACCATTCATCCCAAAATAATCCAATATCCTCAAAAGTTACCATTGTCTACCAAAGCGGTCAAACTTTGAACCGGACATCCGGTATGTCTTTCAAAAAAAAAAAGAAAAAAGAACCTAAATGAAAGTTTAACGAGAGAAACATTCAAGGAAAATCATCCAACAGAGGTCTGTTCTTCTTGGAGAAAGTCAACTTTGCATCTTCAAGAGCCGCTCTCTTCATAGTCAACATCTTGGAAAGCTTTTTTCGAGTTCTACCTCCCTGTCGTGCAATCTCCTCGGCGGAAAGGCTTTCGATTGCTGCATTTTTCAACTTTTGGATCTCGGCAAGGCCTTCGACAAACCACGAAGTGTTGAACTCATTTTCTACGCACACGTCGCGTTGGTGCTCCCGATCGGCAATAACGTCTTCGAAAGCGGTGTGACCAGTCACCTCACGCATGTCCTCGATGGAAGATAAAGCCTCTTCCACACGCTTAAATAGCGCAAATCAACTAGTGACCTTCTTGGTTGTGGCCATATGTCTGTACTTCTCCCAGTTACGGTGTACAACGCCTCATACTTAGCCAGACAGACGTGCCAAGCCAATGGTCCACACCATACCGAAATCCAAGCCAGCGTCCATGCCTAACCAAATCCCACACCAAGTCGGCGCCCATTCCAAGACGATCCGGCGCCTACCGGACGCGTTTCCCGGATGCGCTTACGTGCGCTTGCCAGACGCGCATGACGCTTGCCGGGCGCTTGCCAGACGCACATGCCGGACGCACATGCCGGGCACACATGCCGCACGCGCATGCCAGCCACGATACCACACTTTGTGCTAACGGTTTGCATCCTTCCCGGCGCTAAAATCTTGCGCCCTTCCCGCCACCATCCTCGCCCTTGAAACAGCGCCATAGATCCAGCACTTCGTGATCAAAACCGTGTCATCTCTGCACGATACACTTACGATCACCAGAACCAGAGCCACTTCCTCCACCCCAACGGTTCTTCAAGCATGGAAGCTCCAACCGTCACCAGAGACACGCTACTCCACCATCGGGGTCAAGATCTTGGAAGATCCGGAAGAAGCCGACCTCCTTTTAGCACTTTGTTGATTTGATGAAAAGACAAAAGATACTTGACGGGACGCGTTTATAGATGAAGAGGCTCGCGTTGCTCTTGAACGCCGGATGAAGGGGATAAGCAATCCAATTTCGTCACACGTGAAGATCGGAAAGACTTCTCCAAAATCGAAAGCAAGGGAAATCAACAACTCTCCACGAGTTCACGGAGACCCTTCTTCCATTAGGACCCGCATAATGGGAACTTCGCCCACAAAGTCGTACGATCTATGATGAAACAGTTATGTGAGATTCTATATTTCTCCGAGGCGTAGCGTCAAGGCATATTTGCACCCCTCAACCGCACTACATCGGGAAGCGAGGCATTTCCAGCCCGGGAAGCCGTTCCCAAACCCCAACCTCTCTTAGAAAGCACGATCGACGGATGTAACCAGGGACTCCTAACCTCTGTTCTCTTGAGGGATGTCGAGTTTGACGAACGTGACGCGGCCTCCGACTTCAAAATGGTAGCCGTCAAGGCTCACGAGTTGCAAGATGTCGTTTCAACGTTCTCTCCATAAGTAACTACGCATAAACGTTCTCCGGCGGCGGCTTCGCTTCAACGTTCGCTTCAACGCCACTCCTTCCTCGCAAAGGGTCGTGCGCCACACTCCCCATATCAAGGAACATAGCCACACCAGCCAATCTTCGTAGTCATGGACACCTTTTTAATCCATCTCGCCAAAACTTCGTAATCATGGACGGTTTGCTCGCTTACGCATCCGGCCAATCCTTTTACTTCCACGGAAGCCCATAGAATATCAACCAACCTACTTTGTTACCACGACAATGTAGTTTCTCCACGATTACATCTCCTACCAAGAATTGTTGCCCTCATTCGTTGATACCGGCCCGAGCTTCACCGCACGGCGAAGAATTACTACAAAGATGGAAACACGTAAACCATACTTGAGAACGAAAGATATACACGGGATCCCCAAATATCAAAGCTACGAAGAACAGTCCACCAAAAATCCGTACCCACAACAAGGTCCTCTACTCTTCAAGGGTGCGGCGCAAGAACATCATCACCTTTTTGTCTAGAAGATGCCTTCAACACTTTACGAGGCCGCGGAGGATCCCGAGCACACACTATCGAATATGTCATCATGTAATTTCGAGCATCCCGTGTCATATCCGGAAGAGTACGGAAGGTTACATTCACGTATTCATCCATTCCATCATATCAAACCGAAGTATGGCCAAGGGGACTTCTCGCGCATCCCATTTCGTAAGATAGAGCCCTAAATCGGCGTCCTCCAAGTCTGCGGCGATCAACAAGGACGGATTCGAAGGAAGGGGAACGACTAGGTCATCCTCGTCGATAACGATGTGACGCATGCTCCAACGGGATATCTCGCACAAAGGGAAATTTTCCATTTATACAACAAGCGGCGGTAAAGTATACGATAGTCCGCGAAGAAGAAGAAAACATCCGAGAGAAATTCAACAAGAAGAACCTTTTCTCAAACGAGGGAGATGATGCGGTTGCGTTGGGTTTGAATACAAAACCTTTAAAAAGGAAAAGGAAGCAATGAGGGACATAACACTTCCAGATTTTTGGCATGAACGATGCCTAATCGAAGCGCGCGTGAAGGAAAGCAAAATAAGGAAACTTTGCTATCTGTAGAAATACCTACTCCCTCCTTGTTCACACCGATCCCATCAAGTCACGTCGGCAAGCACGCACGGCGTCCCTACCTTCTTGCGCGGTCCCACCAGCCTAGCACGCTCGGTTCCCAACTCACGCCAACTTCCCAACGTCGCCCAAGCTGCAGGCCCCACCAATTGCACCGACTTCCTAATGGCCGCCCGATTCACGCTTGCAAGCACGCACGGCTTCCACACCTTGCGCCGGTCCCACCGGCTAGCACACTTAGTTTCCCAACTCACGCCAACTTCCCAACGTCGCCCAAGCCGCACCGAGGCCCCACCAATTGTGCCGACCTCCCGATTTGTGCAAAACTACGGAGAGGCAAAGGATTCCAAATCCTATTTACAAAAGGTCGAGACAAGCCTCCTCAATTCTCTTTACGGTTTCTTTGTTGATAGTTTGTCACCATCTTATGCTTACCTCGCAACAAAGCCCCTGTTCCGAGCTAGCGGGGGACTTAATGTTGATGGTGGTTTTTAAACAAGGGGTAAAATCGTAAAACCCCATGACCTAGTGTTACCCGCAACATATTAACTAAGAGCATTTAACTCGAGTGTAAATAATTAATAGGGGTATTTTTTCAAAATACCAGTTAGGGTTTTCGACACGTAACCCTAATTCCAAAACCAAGCCGCACACTGCGCACCATGGCAACAATGCCAAACCAAGCCGCTGCTGCTGCGCACCATGGAAACAATGCCAAACCAAGACGCATCTGCAGCACCATGGCAATAATGCCAAACCAAGCCGCGCACACTGCGCACCATGGCAACAATGCCAAACCAAGATGCACACTGCTGCACCATGGCAACAATGCCAAACCAAGCGCTGCTGCGCACCATGGCAACAATGCCAAAACCAAGCCGCCTGCTGCGCACCATGGCAACAACGCCAAAACCAAGCGCGCATCAAGGTTGCTGCGCATCATGGCAACGATGCCAAACCAAGCCGCACACTGCTAGCACCATGGAAACGACGCCAAAACCAAGCCGCACACTACGCACCATGGCGGCGACGCCAAAACCAAACTACATATCGCACTCATTGGCAACCATGCCAAACTAAGCCGCTACGCCATTGGCACATGCCAAATATAGCGCCCTAGGCTTGCAAAACGTGCAACTAGGTCAACATGGCCGTACGTGCCATTGGCACATGCCAACACGTACCACAAGCCATATTTCCAAGCCGCTATGCCATTGGCACATGCCAAATATAGCGCCCTAGGCTTGCAAAAACGTGCAACTAGGTCAACATGGCCGTACGTGCCATTGTCACATGCCAACACGTACCACAAGCCATATTTCCAAGCCGCTATGCCATTGGCACATGCCAAATATAGCGCCCTAGGCTTGCAAAACGTGCAAATAGGTCAACATGGCCGTACGTGCCATTGGCACATGCCAACACGTACCACAAGCCATATTTCCAAGCCGCTATGCCATTGGCACATGCCAAATATAGCGCCCTAGGCTTGCAAAACGTGCAACTAGGTCAACATGGCCGTACGTGCCATTGGCACATGCCAACACGTGCCACAAGCCATATTTCCAAGCCGTATGCCATTGGCACATGCCAAATATAGCGCCTAGGCTTGCAAACCATGCAACCTAGGCCAAGTCGGCCACGCATGCCATTGGCACATGCCAACATGCTCATTTGGTAGCTTTTCCCCTGCCAAGGCCCACGACCAAAATGGCCACGCATGCCATTGGCACATGCCAACATGCTCATTGGTAGCTTTTCCTACCAAGGCCACGGCCCTAATGGCCACGCATGCCATTGGCACATGCCAACATGCTCATTTGGTAGCTTTTCCTACCAAGGCCACGGCCCTACTTGACCCACGCATGCCATTGGCACATGCCAACATGCTCATTGGTAGCTTTTCCCTACCAAGGCCACGGCCCTATCTGGCCACGCATGCCATTGGCACATGCCAACATGCTCATTGGTAGCTTTTCCTACCAAGGCCACGGCCCTAACGACCACGCATGCCATTGGCACATGCCAACATGCTCATTGGTAGCTTTTCCTACCAAGGCCACGACCCTAACTGCCACGCATGCCATTGGCACATGCCAACATGCTCATTTGGTAGCTTTTCTTACCAAAGCCACGGCCCTAACGGCCACGCATGCCATTGGCACATGCCAACATGCACGCCTGGTAGCTTTTCCTACCAAGGCCACGACCTACTAACCCACACGCATGCCATTGGCACATGCCAACATGCTCATTGGTAGATTTTCCTACCAAAGGCCACGCCCTAACGACCACGCATGCCATTGGCACATGCCAACATGCTCGATGGTAGCTTTTCTTACCAAAGCCACGCCCTAACTTCCATGCATGCCATTGGCACATGCCAACATGCACGCTGGTAGCTTTTCCTACCAAGGCCACGGCCCCTAACGGCCACGCATGCCATTGGCACATGCCAACATGCTCATTTGGTAGCTTTTCCTACCAAGGCCACGCAGCCTAACGACCACGCATGCCATTGGCACATGCCAACATGCTCGCCGGTAGCTTTTCTTACCAAAGCCACGGCCTAACGGCCACGCATGCCATTGGCATATGCCAACATGCATTTGGTAGCCTAACTTGCAAACCGTGCAACCTACCACCAAGGCATTCCGCACATGCCATTGGCACATGCCAAACACACACGCTTATTTGGTAGCCTAACTTGCAAACCGTGCAACCTACCACCAAGGCATTCCGCACATGCCATTGGCACATGCCAAACACACCGCTTAGTGGTAGCCTAACTTGCAAACCGTGCAACCTACCACCAAGGCATTCCACACACGTCATTGGCACATGCCACATGCGCCCCTAAGCGGCACCACTTGCACTCAAGATGCAACCAACACTCGAGACATCAACACAACCGGGGATGCTTTCCCGGGGTTTTGGTTTGGCGGTCACGACTTGCGGCGTACACTACGCTCACATTAAGAAAGCGTGAAAAGGAATAAAGCGGTCAAATAAATGAGGAAATAATGGTGAAAACGTTTTCACCCATTAACACCATGCGGTTACCACCTCCTCTCATTATTTCACCATTTACTCTCTTCCTTCATGAGACCAGAGTGCGTTTCAATCTCGACTTGTATAAATAGGTCTTACCTATTTCCACCAGACAACAAGTCTCGGTCAGGAGAAAAATACTACACTCTCAGAAAAGGCAACTTTGCAAGCTCTCCAAAAAGCTTTCATCTCTTGCAAGATTACGAAGCTTCCACTTTCAGATACAAGTCGAGACACTACTCTCTCGGAATGTTCCTGGTCTCAACACCTTTCTTTGCTTCCCTCCCCAAATCAACCCTTCTCCTCCACTTTGTGACCGAAGCAAGTCCAGAGCGGCCATTTCTTGGTTTAGGCCGGACTTGTGCAGATTGATCTCTCGAATCTATAAATTGCTCACGTGCGACACATTTGTTTAGGGTTTGAACCGTTTCTCACTCACCCTACCGAATTCTGAAATCGGCGAAACGATTTTTACCCATAAACACTGCGTGTTTAGAAAAAGTAACCGAACTACACTTTCGGATGAGTTCGGTTACTTGTTCTTCACACAAGAAACAAGAACAAGCCCAAATCTACTTAACAAATTCACATTTTTTTGAAAATTTGGACCAATTCAACCAACATTATCTAAGTTTAGAGCATACCGGGTACCCAAATAGTCTTCCTCCGGTTGTGGTTGGTAAAATCCATCGTTTTCATCTTGAGATTGGCTTTGGGGAAGAATACATTCACCATCTAAGAAATAATTCATATCCGGATCATTGTGAAGATTGACATATACTCTAGGAGAGGAAGGAGATAAAGATTCAGATGAACTATCATCAATTGAATCATCACTTGAATAGTCTAGCTTAGTGAACTCAATTTTTTTTTTTATTTTCCATGTTTTTCTTCTTCATCTTCTCTAATTTTTCTCTCTCAATAATTCTACTTCTTTTTTAATCTGATTTTTTAATCTCAAATCTTTATTCAAAATCATTTTACTAATCACACTAACTAATATTAACACTAACTAATCATTAACCAAAAATAATCAGAGGGTAATTTAGGTATTATCATAAATATCTAGATAAGGGGTGACCTAGATTTACTTCTAATATCTTACCCAAAATAAAAGAATGGTTAAAAAAATGGTTGCTAAAAAAATGGTTCTTTTTTAGAACCTGAGATATTGTAAAATAGATTGCAATCAAGTCTGACCCATCAAAAAAAAAAAAAAGTCGGACTCATGAAACCAATAATAGGTATTCTACCCTGTACAAAAAGCTGGTTCAAGGAAAAGTAAAATTTGTCTCAAGCTGAAAGAATAGCTCTGCACATTCTGTGGCCACTTTTAGAGACCAAAGAAAGATATTGAGGCTGGCCAGATTTTGACACTTCTTAAAGAGACAATATTGCAGTACTCAAGCTTAAAGTTAAAAACATGAGAACTGTATTCGAGTCAAGTCACAATGATTAGGGTTCAAGTAAAAATGAAATGACTTTGATTACCTTCAAAGAACAGTGAAAAAACAAGAAGACCATCATAATCCATACTAAATTATGTTACTTAGTCTGCATCCAGAAAGGTTTAAACCCTTATAAATCATTACTTAAAACCGCATTTCTTGACACGAATCGAATCGAAATTCGACGTTTTGATTGTTGATTTGACTTGAATTCCTTTAGATTTACTCTATCAAGCAATTCCTCTTTAGGGAGGAGTTGAAATTAAGAAACCCAAGAAAAATGAAAACCAAAAAAGAAAAAGATGCTGAAAAATGTTGGCTTTGCACTCAAGACAGATAATAAGCAAGCTAAGAAGCCCCACAACAAAGTAGAGAGAGTAGGGGAAAAGAGAGAACTGGCTTATAATTTAGTTCATGTAAATTAGCAAGAATATTAGGTTGAGTTGCACAGTTTAACCAACTAAGCTAACAGCTCCCAATACCCACTTCCCTAAACCCCTCTAATAATTGCTAGCTTCTCTCTGCCTAAATATGAACATACAAGCATACCAAACACAAGGTGTCTCTTCTAACATTTTCTTATGAAAAAAATAAAAAAAATCATTCTAACTTCATAACAAAGCCAAAGACTATTCCATAAAGACTATTTTTACTTCTCTATATTCTTTCATTCATCATAACATTCATAACTACCACTATTACTACTGCCCTCTACTCCATTCTACTACTAGTGTCTCTCTTCTCTTCTCTTACGTTTCTTTTTCTTCATATGATGTTCTTTTGATATCATTACATATAGGAATTACAATCATTCACATATATGGAAAGGTTCACCGTTCTTCGGTTCTCTTTTAGTTCGTGTTCTTCTCAATCTAGCGTTGATGTCGTCGAAAATCCGTCAAAGAAACCCAAACTGGATCCTGGTTCATCTACAAGTAAGTACTACTTCTAAGTTCTAACATGTTTTTGTATCTGTTATTCTATGTCTTGCTCAATTTTGTTATTTTTGATTTCTGTGGAGTAGTAGTACAAGGAGGAGCAGAAAAAGAAGATAGATTAAAAGTGAAGAAGTACTCATCTAATAAGTTCCATATAGCAATTCAGAAACAAAACAACATATCTTTGGGGATACAAAGAATTATCAAGAGTTTCAAATCCTTCTCTCGGATTTTTGGTAAGTCATTTGCTAATTCTGATCAATAGAAATTATTACTTGCACAAGTATACTTAAACACTTGATCACACTAGACATCATTCATGAGTTCACTTTTAAACTTTTTTTTTTTTTTTTGATGAATGTCATCATAATTAGCATGATTTTCCAGGCGACCGGATTAGTTCACCGGTTTATCGATTTCTCATTGTCCATGAAACAACATGAATCACGGGCTGGCCGGGGGGACCATCGGAAGGTTGTACTTGAAGTACATTGCACTCAATGGAATATACATAAATTGTATCAGTTTCTATGTTAGTAACAAGTAACATGTATTAGTTGACCTAACAACGTTTAGCTAGCCAGCCTTAATTATTTTTTTTCCTCAAAAAAGTTTTGAATTATCAAGAATCTCACACTATCTGTTGAATTTTGTTTGTACATTTATCTGTTTGTTTTGTTGTTGTTTCTAGCGTATAAAGATGAAGAAGAAGATGTAGAAATGGAGATAGGGTTACCAACAGATGTGAAGCATGTGGCACATATTGGATGGGATGGATCTACTACTACTACCAAATCAAATACAACAACACTATCAAACAATGCTTTAAAAGATTGTTTCATATGGGAAAACTTAAACACTCATTCAAATGATGAGAAGGGGGGTCATCAAAATGAATCTCTTTCTAACACTTCAATCTCATTGAGGCAGTTTGAACTTGCCATGGCTGCACAAGCGAATAAGGGTCATGATGCAACTACACAACCCCTTGTTTTCGGTTCTTTAAAAAAGCCCATTACTACTACTACTAGCTATTAATTTTATCATAATGATTGTTTAATGATGATTGATTTGATTTTTCATCATTGTTATTGGGTGTGTTGTATATTCATGAATGAGATATATTGGAATTTTCTTTTAGGTTGGTCAGAGTGCATTTGTGAATTTTAAGTTTTAAACATTGCATGTTTAGTACCATATATAATGTATGCATGTCCCTGCAAGCTGTGAAGGAATTAGGATCGAAAGTAAGAGAGGATAGGATCGAAAGTAAGAAAGAAAAATCGCATATAATGAGTAAATAAAAAACAAAACACGGTGAAATTTTGAGAGCTTGTTGAGTAAATAAAAAAACAAAACATAGTGAAATTTTGAGAGCTTGTTGACAAGTGGAAACACCTGCCTCCATTTTCCCATTCGACCCCCAATCAGGAAATACGCGTGCTTGCAACTTTTTTTTCATTGTAATTTATTGCATAGACGAGTTTCCACCACCTCTAAGTCACGGAAAATAAAATAATATCAACAATACTCATCAATATCTTCACCACTTTGCTAGCTACACGGCATTACTAAACTTAGGGTAGACAACCTACTAGGTAATCAATAGTTATTTCCCTAATATGGATGGATGAGTTGGTGGAAGTTGGATTACCTACTTACTTAAATGATGATAGGAAACTTAAACAACTATGCATTCATTCCTTAATCAAATTGGGTTCACCGTAACACTCAATAAATCAAAATATAAAGATCATCACATGTTCTCTTCTTCTTTAGTCTTTATCATTGCTATTGTTTTGTTTTCTTCCTCTTTAGTTTTTATCATTACTATTGTTTTGTTAGAGTTTATCACCCCCACCATCCTGATTACTGTTGACATCAACATGTTTGCACTTTATTCCGCCTTGGTAACTTCTTTGCTCATTACAAGCTCTGCTGAATTGCGTCGTATGACTGATAGGAGGATATTAGTTACAACTATTGTTACAAACAAACAGCATATGTAAACATTCATGTGAATCTCATTAATTTATTCGGAAACACCTTTAATGTGTCAACGTTCATGTGACTCCAATATTTTACTTTTACTTGATCATTTCGTTTCTCTTGTAAATTTGTTCATTAATTCACATTGTGCATTCTCTTCTTTCTAATATATCTTTTCTTATGGTCATGGATTTTCCCAAGATTGGCTTTTCACCTCTAGGGTGATTTTCTCTCTCCTCTTTAGGGCGATTTTCTTTTCACCTTTAGGGTGATTTTTCTCTCGTCATAGGACGATTATTTTCTATCTTTGATTCTCCAAATCCTTTCCTGTCAGTTTTGTTTTGTGTTTCTTTTTGTAGGTTCCCAGAGTTTTGCTTTCGTCTTTTTTGATTCTCTCTTAGTCACCATCAACATCCTCTCTACCGCGGCTATCAAATCCTATCTTTTTTTGTTCTCCGATCTACATTTTTAAACCATGGCAACATCCTCAACACAAACAGAGGACGCTGATTGTGAAGATATGACGACAAAAATGGCTTCACTTTTTCAAGAGGAATAGTCTATTTTTGAAGTACCAGAGGATATTGCTGAACCGAGTGAAGAACATATATTCTCACTAGTCATCACTACAATTACATGCATCGAATATGGTATTAATATCCTCTACAACATGCTTCAAAAATCCTGGAGACCCTCGGGAAAGATAGAGATCTCTAGCTTTGGTCATGCTATCTACCTAGTCGAATTTGAACTGGGTTGCGATTTCAACAATGTCATTACAATGTCTCATTGGGTTCTTTATGAAGATCTTTTGTTACTAGAAGTTTGTGATCCAGATAAACTCCCACAAGATTATGAGTTCAAATACGCTGATTTTACAGTCCAAATACATGGCCTCTCTATGAGCAACCAGAAGATCAAGATGGTTGAATTTCTTGCATCAAAAATTGGCACTCCATATCCAATTCAGCAATCAGAACAAGCAAAATGGGGAGGTTACGCAAAAGTCAGGGTAAAGATTGATATCACTAAACCTCTAAAGTAAGAACTAAACTTTACTCTTCCTTCAAAGAAGCCATGCAAAGTTACTTTAAGGTATGGACGTCTACCACGACTTTGTTTTTTCTGTGGGATGTTTGGGAATATGATGAAGAAGTGTCCAGCTTTGTCCAAAGAATGTGAGAAAATGATATTTTTCTCACCAGAAACCTTCATGGAGAATATTCAAGATGCAAAAATTGCTAGATTTACAGAGGAAATCAATGCGAATTTCAAACCTAGACAAACCCTCTCAAATCAAAACCCTAGAACCAAACCAGAAAATTTCCAAAACAATATCAGTATGAGCTGTCCTACCAACCCCAGTATTTATCCCATTCCAGTTATCCCCATCCTCACCAAAATCCCTACAATCACTTATTCAACACCCCAAAACTGCCGGAGAATACTGACCCAAACCAAAAAAATACTGAAACTTTCCACGCAAGTAAAAAAAACTTTCTCGATAACGGTTCAGGCGCAATCAAAGCAAAATATCTCTTTGCATGAAAAAATTTCAAAAGTCATTGAAGATATTATTGGAGGGAATACAAATTTAAGGAAACAGTCCATGCCAGCATAGCATCACAACAGCAGACCAGGAAATCATTGTACTCATACCCGACAGAGCTTACCACAACCATCCCCGACCATCACCACCCAAAACCCACCATCCAAAAAGCCCATCCCCATCCCCATCCCCACCGTAACTACACACCCTACAACCACCTCACCCACCACTAAGAGAGACCTACAACCCCATGCTCCTTTAGGTAATACTAAAACCCCATCTGGAAAAACTCTGCCAGTAAACCCTACCTCTGAAGATCCCAACAAAACCCCTCCCATGGAAACCAACACTCCACCCACCAATACACCATCAGAAAAATCCCCACCAATCACCACCAATGGGACTGTTAAAAGGAAATTAAGACAGTGGAGAAGACAAGCAAGAGGCATTAATATTGCTGAGAAAATTCCTACCAAAAAACTTGCTGGAGACAAAAGGCAAGCTAAACCTATGGACTGCGTTCCCCCATGAAACAAATGTGCAACAAAACTGTTGAGGCTGTGGCGACTTTCCCTGAAAAGTCGCATGATCGATGTTAATACAATCTTGGAACTGTCGTGGATTAGGGGATGATACGACATTTCTAATATTGAAATCATTCCTGCGCAGCTGCAACCCTTCTATCCTTTTTTTTTTTCAGAAACAAGGATGAACAACAATAGGATTTGCAGCTCCCCGAATTTTAAAAAATTTGCTTTTGTTACTGCAAATGGCAGAAGTGGAGGTCTTGCAATTCTTTGGCAAGACAATGTACATCTACAAATTGTCTCAAAATTCCAGAACTTAATCCACTGCTCCATCAGCCCTCACCTCAGCATACCTGGATGGGATCTCATGTGCATATATGGTCCTCCAGCTCACCCCCAAAGAGACGGATTTTGGAGAAGGGTCAGTGACACAATTTCTTCAATTACTGATCCATGGTGTATCATTGGGGATCTCAATGTATTGATGCACAGTCAGTAAAAACATGGTGGTTCTGCTAACACTGACATTAGATGCAATGAATTCAGAAAAATGGCTAGAGAAAGGGACATCATTGATCTAGGGTTTGTTGGCCCTGCCTTTACATAGTCGAATAATGTTGTTCAGTCTACACCCATTTTTGAGAGACTTGACCGAGCTATCAGCAACACTGATTGGAGGCTTCTTTTCCCTGACACTGCTGTCCTTCATCTTCCAAGGTTAGAGAGTGACCATGCGCTAATTTTTCTCAACACAATGAGAAAGCCTCCCAAGAGAAAACCAAATTATAAATTTGAATTTTATTGGACTGAGCACCCTGATTTCAAAGAAGTCTTGAAGGAACAATGGGATAATTCCTCAGGAAACATGACAGCCAAACTTCAAGAGGTGGGAGAAAGACTTAATAAATGGAGCAAAAACACTTTTGGTGACACAAGGAGAGAGATTGAAAGCGAAAAGCAAAAGATGGCGGACCTGTAGGCCAAAGCTCATTTGACAGACACAAGGGAGGAGGAGACTACAATATGCAACATAATTACCAGTCTGGAGAAAATGGACAGAATGTTTTGGCAGCATCGAAATAAATCTAAATGGATTCCATCCATGGACAAAAATACTCAAGCGTTTTGTTAAAGCATTGCTAGGTTGAACCCATTAGCGTTGGTATGTCAAGTTAGTTGTCAATTTTAGTTTCCAAAATGCATTCTTGATTTAGTATACTAAAGATAGTTTCAGACTAGATTAGGTCTAAGAAGAACTACTCTTAAGGATGACGACTGAAGATTACAAGAAGACATCAACAAGGACTTCATCAACAAAGATATGTGGTAATTGATTTCATTTGGATTCTTGTTCAATTCTACCTTTCTAATTTTTATCGAAACAAATGCTCACTCTATGGAACAATTCTTATGACTTTAATGTACATTTATGTATATATACTCGAGGTTATTTGATCCACGACTTTTGTGACAATAACCTTTATCCCTGGAAAGGTTCTCATGTTGTAGTGAATGATCTTACGAATTCAACGAGCCAAGAATCACTCAATTCCGAGTTATAACGATGAAGTTATGAGTGATTTATTAAAGTAACAGTTTTAAGTGTTGCTGAAACTGTTACAGTTCGTTAGTAGGAAACAATCCATGGACTGCTTGTAACGGTTCACGGACTTGGGCCCAATTACGTGACTATAAGTCTTTTTTAGTCAAGTTGGTGATGTTTCCTTATCTAGGCAAGTTAGCTATTACTCCAAACATCTTTGATTACCATATTAAAGTGTTTGTGATTCCTTCCTAATTTAATTTGTGATTTATTCACATAAATACAATATTTGCTAAATTAATAATTTATTTAATTATTTTGGCAAGAGTTGTAACTTAGGAAAGACTCCCAAAATTAGGAGAGTCTTGAAAAAGGAAAATAGCTATGCTTAGCTTTCAAGCTATCTTTCACTATAAATAAAGGGTTCGTGAGTGCTACACGTTTTTTATCCCCTTTGGAAAATTGGTGTAAGCTCATAAGGTTGTTTTCCATGTCTTCTGTTCTTTGTGAACAAGAGTGAGATAAAAGTCTTTGTATTGGGGATCACAAAGCCAAGTTGGGTTTAATCTTCGTGATTGATTATACAACTTGTAATCTAGGTTTTTCACCTCTTGTCTATTCTAAGGTTTTCTCTTCTTATATACAACCATTCAAGAGTTGTTGATCATAAACCCTAGGTTTTGATAGATTTCAGTTTCGATCGTATACCAACACTTGTTAGTCGAAATCGGAATCTAGAAAGAAAACTTCGATTAAGGTATCTCGTAAAACCTTAAGAAGTTTTAAACAAGATATCTCTAGATTTATTCTAGTTGTTCTTGTTGTAGAATCATTAGGTTTCTCTTCCTTTATTGAAGAGTATAATAATTCCTAATCTACAAGTTTGTTTTGATATTACTTTTACCTAGTAATTGTTTTTATCAAAATAAACACAATATTTCCAAAACCTTGATTTACATCTAAAGGGAAATCAAATCGGTGTTTTGTGCAAACAAAAGATCGAATCATATCAATCGTGTTGTTGTATCTTCTAAAGAGATCCTTGGGTTCTGCTAGAAGATTTACGAGAAGAATTCCTAAAGACATTCGGTGTTGTGATAGGAGTTTTTATTTGTGCTGAAACAGGTATTACATCTAGTCCGAATAGGTAGTAGGAAATTGGTGTAACAACTTATAATCAGTGTGTGTTTATTCTGGACTAGGTCCCGGGGTTTTTCGACATTTGCAGTTTCCTCGTTAACAATGGTGTCTGTGTTATTTCTTTTCCGCATTATATTGTTTATCTTTGTAATTGAAATATCACAGGTTGTGCGTAAGTTCAATCAATTGGGAATCCAACCTTGGTTGTTGATTAAATTGATTGACACTTGGATATTGGTTTTTGATACCGTCCAAGTTATTTCTTATATTCAATCGGGCTCACAAATTCCTATTTGTTTGATTGCAGATTGAATTGAGAAATAGAGATATAACTCTTTTATATACTTTTCTCAAGATTGAGTCTGACTGTCTAGTTGATTCTCTTGAAAGTATATTAGAGTAAGTCCTCTCAGATTGCCAAACAAATTTATTGGGTGTGGTTGTTGTACCCCTGCATTTT
The DNA here is from genome assembly GCA_023531295.1 of Papaver armeniacum. Lineage (NCBI taxonomy): Eukaryota > Viridiplantae > Streptophyta > Magnoliopsida > Ranunculales > Papaveraceae > Papaver > Papaver armeniacum. The sequence goes on along the minus strand of JAJJWW010018482.1, from coordinate 45,622 downwards.
CAATTGGTATCAGAGCAGGCAAACACGCTAAGACCTCATAAGTCTGTGTTTGTAGCAATCTGATTCTATGGACAGAAATGCTATCTCTATACACGTACCACCAGTCTTCAATGGTGGTAGGAGCTTAAAGATGATTTATTTTATGCCTACAAATTATACCGCAAGTGCACGGTGTCTTTAATGTAGTACAAGGCAAATGCGGGTCGAACCACAGAGACTTGTGGTGCTGAGAGTTGATCAATGGCTTACTAAACTGAATTCAAGATGATATTGTGACACAAATATTGGTTTTGTAGCCGATACGGCTGAGTGTTTTGTGACTCTAAGCTAAGGAAAAGAAAAATAAGTTATTACTAATGGGAAGCTACCAGGTTGTTAGACTTCACCTCATATTCTATGCTAAGGCTAACATACTCCATTCATGTCTTATACCTCCTTTGAAGGCCTCGGGTGGAGGAATTTTTCAAAGAACTATCCTAATTCACTCCTAGTATAACTTGTCTTTTCACAAGTACAAATTATCACAAGCTCATTAGGTTGTTGGCTAACTAATTACTCCTAGGTAATTCAACCGTTGTCTCTACTTCATTCCTAGTATAGTTTGTCTTATCACCTGCACAAACTATCACAAATGCAATTGATCCATACAAAGATAAAATCACTCTTCTTAATTAAGCACAATAAGACACCAATTTTGACATGAGAACTCAACATAAGAACAGGGGTTTCATCAAACACCCCGGTGATGGAATTAAAACATAATTAAGATGCAATTAAACTACAAATTGAAACTAAGTGGTGCACCGCTAGCCTGTGCATGAACCCTAAAACATCTTCTTCATCTTCTATTTATACATGAAAACATTCAAACCCTAATTCTCAAAATAGCAATTAAAGTCATACCCTCTCGCCCATACTGCTTGAATCGTACTCCTCTCTTGTCTAATCGGTTCTGCAACTCCATGCATGGTTGTTGAGAAACCCTAATTCTCACTGTCTTAACCCTAGCTTCTAGGATGAGAGAAGCTAATGGTTGAGAAAGGTAGAACTAAGGTGTGGGGAGGAAGTCGAGATGCAGGCGTTGTCAGGTGAGGTGATGGAGGTGGTGATGAAGGCGGCAGCTCTGCTCTGCCATGGGGAAGGGAGGAGAAGGTGGAGAATGGGTTTTGCAGAGTAGTGTCGGGGGAAGAAAGAGAAGGAGAAGAAGAGAAATGAGGTGTTTTGCTCAATGGGTATAGGGTTAGGGTAGTTTGGGTGTTGAGCGGGCACAAAGCAGGTTTGATGAAGAGGCCTCGCCGAGCGTTGGATGAAGTCGGTAATGATCCGAACGGCCGAGGAAGACTTGGAGTGATCTGGTGTTGCACGGAGCAAAATAACTTCGATGCGAGTGGAGGCAAAGGACTGCTTAGATGCAATCGGGAAGATCGAATGGCTCGGGATGGACGGGCTCGGATCCGGTCGTGGGTCACGGTCTAGCTCAAGCCCATGTCTTGTAGATGAGTTGCTATTTGTTGGGTTGCAACCTGTTGCGCGTGCGGCTTTGGCTTTACGCTCCATAGACGCTCGACTCCAATTCTTCGCTCCTTGGCTCCTCGGTTTCTCCGAGCTTTATTTATTACCTAAAAACACAAAATTAATTAATAAAAATATTTATTCTTGAAAACAAAGAAAACACGAGAATGGGATAATATCTCGATTTCTAAGCGCAAAAGATGAGTAAAATGCCAATAAAAAGGTGTATAAATATGCACTATTTGGCACTCATCAAATACCCCAAACCTGAATTTTACTTGTCCTCAAGTGAAACAGAAATTAGGAAATCCTAACTATACCCCTGTCGCAGTTTCTCGAATGCATTTAGCGTATGCACTAAGCCTTTAAACCCCTAGGTGTCCCTAGTGGACGAGTTGTAGTCTCGTGAGGGTTTACCGAGAGGTGTACCCACAAAACTTTCTCCAACTTCGAGTGTAAAAGAGTCTCAAGCATCCAAGAAGCTATGAGTATATAGAGTTTCTGCATGCTAGTAATGTGTTAGAACTATCGAAGAACGCATTCTCATCCTTAAGTGCCGAGCGAGAAGTAACCATACCATATGAAAGAATTCGGATTCGATTGTGATCATAAGTCTCGACTTCGCCTCACCATTAGGGTTTTATGATAATTGCACTCAAAAAAGATCGCTTTTTAGTCTCTCATGTGTGCGAAAGCGGGAATAAAGAGAGAAATCCTGCACACGTTGTAGGTAAGAAGGATAACCTTCCCGAAATAAAATCGGAGACTCCACGAGAGGTGTGGACAAAAGGAATCTTTTTCTCGATGATCTCTAAGGAAGGAAATCAACCATTAGCAAGGGTGGGAGTACTCACTTACCTTCTCACCCGATCGAAATTAATATCACTCTCTCATAAGAAACCATAGAAACGTCTTCAATCTTCTATCTTCTGTCTTCAATCGTTGATGACGAACTTCTGAACTTTACAAAAACTTGACAACAATTTTTTTTTTTTTTTTTTTTTTTAAGTATCACAATAAAATAATAAAACTCAATTTTTCACAAACTTCATTAATTCTCATCCTATTTTCTTTTCTTTTTCTTTGTTGCACATAAACCTTGGACTATCTCAACTTTTCTTCCAATATTCTGATGATGCTCCGTTTGCTGACAATGATGTGTTTCTATGGGTCTGTTGATTGAGAGGGAGAGAGTGATGCTAACTGCAAATCGGTATTTAGAAGGAGTTTTCATCTTTAGACGTCACCCTCATGATTGACAAAAACTAGCACTCAAGAGATCAAAAGTAGTGCTAAAATTGGTGCGAATTGGGTAGCTCACCATTCCTACCCGGAATTGACGTACGGTGACACACACTCTAACAGCTTTTCTAGAAAGTTGCAAAAAATTGAAGGTTGGTGCCTCACTTGATGTCAAATGGGTAGTCTCCACTATTGGTGATCACAATTCTACTACCGAATATCTAAACAGCACCTAATTTGCCCTCCGGTATGGTTAAATCCAACTTTAACGCTCTAATCAACTAAGAAACCCGATTGTGTTCTCCAGTACTTCCAATTTCTGTTATTTCGGCCGGATTCTCTATATAAACATAGCTAGAAGCATGCTAGTGACTCTAAAATCTCTAAAAGTTGGAGGTTTTTACAAAAAGAGTTCTTCTTTTTTTTTATGAAAATAAAAGGTTAAAAAGACTAAAAACTCTATATGCAAATGCACCCCCAAACCTAAATCAAACATTGTCCTCAATGTGTCAACATATAGAAAAATTTTAAACAGTCATATACCGAGAGAACTATGCTGATAAGAGAAAAGGGAAGAGATTACCGGATGTCGGCGGAGCACGGTTAGAGCTTCATTAATCAAGGCTAGAATCCAACATTCTCAGCGGAGATCATATCGGATTAGCACAAAATATGTACAAGAAGACTCAACCGTTTCAAGAAAAGAAAATTTAACAAGTCCTACTGGATTATATACAATGAAAATTCACCATACACCAACAATCTAAAGAGTTGAGGATCAACCCAATAGAAAATATATACAAACATCAACAGTCTTACACAAATATAAAATGAGAGTGCAAGTAAGGCTGTATATGAAAAGGATTTTCCCCCAAACCTAAACTTGTCAACAGGTGTGTTTTTGATCACAAAATCTTGCAAATTTAAAGGTACATCATGTAAAAGGTCTAACTCAAAATGAGTTTTGCTAATAACAAAAGACATACACATTCCAACCGTGGTTCCCTAAAGGTGTTATACTTTGATGCGAAATAGTCCAAGAGGACTTGGGAAGCACAAAGCTCTAGGCCTAAATTAGGCATTTTTAGAAAAGTTGGTTTTGCAATTTTGTTACAAACTACACCTAGGTTTGGTGGAGGAGTCTCAATTTGTGACTTAGGAGAGAAAATAGGTACATCTAAGTTGTTTTCATGTATAAAATCATTTGCACCATCACACACTTTCCTAAAGTCAGAAGAGGGTAAATCATGTGCACCTGCATAAAACAATTCATCAATCTCCATGTCATAATCATAATCACTTTCATGCACAACATGATCGGGAGAGATATCATGTCAGAACCTAGGCATGGAATTAGACATATGCATTGAATCATCCGTGTCAACAGACAATTCAGCTATTCCTAGGTCACAAACAGTGGTAAAGCATGCTCAATTCCACAGACAATTCCACAGTTCCACATCAACATCACATGTATGAATATCGAAGAAGCATCATTCATAGGGTTCACGGAAGAGACACTTAATGTCTCTGAACCTAAAGATTCTACTTCATTTTCAAAATACACATGCTCTTCATATTCATCATCATCATCATAGCAAAAATTAATCTCTGTATTCAAAATGGTAGTATTTTTAGTGTACTCATATACCTCTAGATTAGGTTCATATTCAGTGTTAGTTGCATGAGTAGGTCTAGAAACATTATTTTGTAACTCAATCAGGTTCCTTTGAAGAATCACAGTGAGTTGTTCTATTGAAGGAGAGTCTTCACTAGTGGGTATGCATTCCTCATATGGATATTCATTGTATGGTTGTGCATGAGGTTCACTAGAGAAGGGAAATTCAGACATGTTGCTATATGGATGGTGATGTATTGCATCCATTTCAAGTCTAGCATTTTGCTCCATGAGCGTTTCCATTAGTGATTGCAAACACGGAGTTGGGGGAGTATAACATTGCTCCTCCCATGATGATGGATGATGCATGTGTGCATGGTCATAGTCACTTCTAGACAATTCGTACATTTGATTATCATGGCTTTCCCTAGACTGCCTAAACTCATGTAAAATGTAGCAGCTTCTCGAGGTGTGGTCTAAGCTACCACATAAGGTACAAGTATACATTGCATAGTGCCTGGGGGATTAGATTTGACAGATTGCTCATGTAATTGCCTTTCTAAAGCAGAAACTTGAGCTTCTAATTGATCTAGAAGTGATGACTTGGTATGAGGAAAGTGTTCATTTTCAACATGTGGTGGATGATGCATGTGCTCATAATGATTAGGGTATGTGAGGTCAGGGCCTTGAGAAGGCTCATAAAATTCCCTAAAATCACTATGGTATGTGGGGAGTTCATATTGTGAAGCATGCCCGTAAGCAAGCTCTCTAATGGATTTGTTTCCATCCCCAGTTGCAGACCAAAATCCTGACATGATTTAGCACTCAAATTGAACTCAAAATCTAGTTTGGTTTAAATGGGTTTTGGTTTGTTGTGGGCTTGTTGTTTGGTTTTTGTGGGAAGCCCAGTAGTTGTGTGCAACGCCCAGGTTGCTGTGCAGCCCAGAGGTTATGGAAAATCCAGCCCAAAGGTTATGGGAAGTGGGCTTAGTTATGTGTACAGGCCCAACAAATTCAGCTGATGTGGGGCAAGGTTGGCGAGAATGCAAAGCCCGGTGGGTGGGCTTCATGTGTGTACAAATTTCCAGCAGGTGGGGTTATGTGGGCTCAGATTTGGTTTTTGTTAAGCAGCCCAAATTTTTGTGAAACTTGCACAGCCCAGTTGCACAGTTTGGTTCAAAAGGCTCAGCCCAGTAGTTGGGCTTCTGTTCAAGCGCAGTGGAACTGGGTAATTGCACAGCCCAGGAAAAGCAACAGAAATTACACAATTTCTTATACACAGCACTGCTTTAGCCAGTGTGCACACACAGGACTGAGAGCAGCTCGGCTCATGCACATGGGGTTTGCGAGAATTTAGCAGTATGGTTCAAGGTGCATCACAAGGTCTAGGTTACGCACCACCGGGCCGTCGCCCAAGGCAAGGCAAAGAACAGGGCTGAGTTATGCTCGTGGTATGCAAGGGGTTATGCTCACTAACTTGTCTTTCCAAGTTGTGACCCAACACTTGGCGTGCCTTCGGGGGGCTAGCAAGGTGGCTCACAAGGTCCGTGAGGTTTAGGCACGGTGGCTACAGGGGCCTGCTGCTAAGCACAGATGATAAGTAACAATGGGAATGGCAGCTAAGTTATCATGTGAACACGGCTTAGCATGCGACAGTTCTCCGCTGATGCACGGCCTCAGTTCATGCACAGGTTATAGCTTTCTTAGCTAGCAACAGTTCAGGGTTTTTGCAGGGTTCAAGCATGCATTCAGGTCACAGGGCAGATGGAGTTTAAGGGTTACAGAGCATACAAGGCGAATAACAGCATCATAAGAATCAAGAGCTAGCCATTATGCATACGGATTCACCAATGCACGGGTTAACAGCTCATGCAGATTTTAGAAATTCATACAAGAGCTAAGCACAGATTCACAAATGCACAGTTTAGTGCTAGTTTGGCTAACCTACTATTCGCAAATCAAAAATCGTGACAGGTAGTTGTAGCCACTGACTATGTTTTTCTCGCACCTTGTCTTCCTTTGGGTTTGCTCAACACAAAGAAAGACAAAGAAGACTGTTTACTCAACAAACAATCTTAGTTCCCAATATTGCACAGCTTAACACGGGATAAGGTGCATAGATGCACAGCTACAATGGATCAGGTCTAAGTTAGACAAGACTTGCTAAGGTGCCTCGTGCTCGTGTGTCACAGGAGGATGGAAAAGATTGTGAGTATTAGTGGATTAACGAGAATAAGGCATGCATAAGCTCGGGGTCTCGGATCGCAAGGACCAATGGGTGTCAAATGAGTATGACAAGATATGAATTTGACAAGATATGAAGTGCAATTGAACCGAAACAATGGGGTAAAGCCAAGTCGATTGAAAGGACCAATGGACTAAACAAGCTTCAGAAGCACAAATGAGTCAAGCTTCGAGCACAGCAGAGATACCAAAATGCGGGATTATTGTGCAAGTGTACACAAGTCGCTAGGTTACCAAACAGTGCAATGAACAACATGCACTGAGATGAGGCAGTGATGCAGGGATGTACAGAAATAGGTGCAAGAATGCAAGAACAGAGTGTAATAGAAGATGCAATGAACAATAAAACTAACAGCTATACTACACTAATAAAGGATTAAAAGTAGTAACTCAAACAAATATGTACAGGGGAGAAAATCCAGTGAAGACAAGCCAATGATCAACAGGGCACACGCCAAGTCCCCGGCAACGGCTCCAAAAACTTGGTAGGAGCTTAAAGATGATTTATTTTATGCCTACAAATTATACCGCAAGTGCACGGTGTCTTTAATATAGTACAAGGCAAATGCGGGTCGAACCACAGAGACTTGTGGTGCCGAGAGTTGATCAATGGCTTACTAAACTGAATTCAAGATGATATTGTGACACAAATATTGGTTTTGTAGCCGATACGGCTGAGTGTTTTGTGACTCTAAGCTAAGGAAAAGAAAAATAAGTTATAACTAATGGGAAGCTACCAGGGTTGTTAGACTTCACCTCATATTCTATGCTAAGGCTAACATACTCCATTCATGTCTTATACCTCCCTTTGAAGGCCTCAGGTGGAGGAATTTTTCAAAGAACTATCCTAATTCACTCCTAGTATAACTTGTCTTTTCACAAGACAAATTATCACAAGCTCATTAGGTTGTTGGCTAACTAATTACTCCTAAGTAATTCAACCGTTGTCTCTACTTCATTCCTAGTATAGTTTGTCTTATCACAAGACAAACTATCACAAATGCAATTGATCCATACAAAGATAAAATCACTCTTCTTAATTAAGCACAATAAGACACCAATTTTGACATGAGAACTCAACATAAGAACAGGGTTTCATCAAACACCCCGGCCGATGGAATTAAAACATAATTAAGATGCAATTAAACTACAAATTGAAACTAAATGGTGCACTGTCTAGCCCAGGCATGAACCCTAAAACATCTTCTTCATCTTCTATTTATACATGAAAACATTCAAACCCTAATTCTCAAAACAGCAATTAAAGTCATACCCTCTCGCCCATACTGCTTGAATCGTACTCCTCTCTTGTCTAATCGGTTCGCAACTCCATGCATGGTTGTTGAGAAACCCTAATTCTCATTGTCTTAACCCTAGCTTCTAGGATGAGAGAAGCTAATGGTTGAGAAAGGTAGAACTAAGGTGTGGGGAGGAAGTCGAGATGCGGCGTTGTCGGGTGAGGTGATGGAGGTGGTGATGAAGGCGGCGGCTCTCGCTCGCCATGGGGAAGGGAGGAGAAGGTGGAGAATGGGTTTTGCGAGTAGTGTCGGGGAAGAAAGAGAAGGAGAAGAAGAGAAATGAGGTGTTTTGCTCGATGGGTATAGGGTTAGGGTAGTTTGGGTGTTGAGCGGGCACAAGCAGGTTTGATGAAGAGGCCTCAGCGAGCGTTGGATGAAGCTGGTACGATCTGAACGGCTGAGGAAGACTTGGAGTGATCTGGTGTTGCACGGGAGCAACGAACTTCGATGCGAGTGGAGGCAGCGACCGTTAGATGCAACTAGGGAAGATCTGAACGGCTCAGGATGGACGGGCTCGGATCCGGGTCGCGGGTCACGGGTCTAGCTCAAGCCCATGTCTTGTAGATGAGTTGCTACTTGTTGGGTTGCAACTGTTGCGCGTGCGGGCTTTGGCTTTCTGCTCCATAGACGCTCGACTCCAATTCTTCGCTCCTTGGCTCCTCAATTTCTCCGAGCTTTATTTATTACCTAAAAACACAAAATTAATTAATACAAATATTTATTCTTGAAAACAAAGAAAACACAGAATATGGGATAATATCTGATTTCTAAGCGCAAAAGATGAGTAAAATGCCAATAAAAAGGTGTATAAATATGCACTATTTGGCACTCATCGAATGGCACGAACTATTTATGGTGGAAAATTGCTATGCGTGCTTTTATACAAGCGGGAGATTTTCAATCATGGGTTCGTATTGTTAATGGCTATGATCCTCCATTAGTTACAGTATACGGTGTAACTGTTGCAAAGGATATTGGTGATTATGATAATATTGAGATTCTTGCTGCAAAGCAAAATTGTGACGGATTAAATTCTATCATCCATGCCATTAACCCAGATCTTCAGCACCACGTTACTACGTGTAATAAGTCTAAAGATACTTGGGATATCTTAGAAACCGTATTCGAAGGGAATGCCGCAGAGAAAAAATAAAGGCTTCAAAATCTAGCTTCTGACTGGGAAAACCTTCGCATGTCTAATTATGAAACCTTTGATGAGTTTAACCAAAGACTTTCACAAATAGTTAACTCCTCGTATTCATTAGGAAGAACTATTCCGGAGAAAGTTATTGTGTGCAAAATTCTCAGGTCTTTACCATCAAGGTACGAGTCTAAGAAACATATGTCATTGAAGAAGCAAATGATCTTTCTACACTCTCCAGAAATACTCTTGTTGGAAAGTTAAAGATCTTTGATAATGAACACGCATCTAGAAAAGAGGTGATTTCTCTTAAACTCCGCAAACAATTCTCAATCCTCTAAGGATAAATGGGTTTGCCGATACTAAGGATGTTACTCCACGACAATTTAGAAAACTCTTGAGAGACAGGAAAAGGAGTTTTTCTAAAGTTACAACATCTCCTAATGATGATGTACAATGCTATAACTGTCGTGGTTTCGGGCACCTTTCTTCAGTATGTCCTAGTTGGAGCCGTAGATAATCGACATATGCAACAGATTTACCTACTCTTGATGATGGACCCGATTATTATGATCACCAAGAGTACGCAAGCGAGGTTGCATTAGCTTCTGAAAAAATTCTTTCCGATACTGATTCTGACGAAGAAGTGTTCCATAAAGATCCAGTTGCTAATAATCTTCTTAAAGAATATCATAAAAAAACTCTCGGAAGCTGAAAGCACCATTTTCAGTGAGAAAGTTAAATATGACAGACTTCGTTGTCAGAATAAAGACTTGCAAGACCAACTTGATTCTATTGGTGCAAGAGATTATCTCAACGAAATACGGATGCTTAAAGAAGAAATTGTCGGAAGTCGAGATTGGGAAAATATTCTTCAAGCAAAGCTATATAACTTGGAGAACATTGAGATGAACTTGTTATTTGATTCAAAACGAGCAGATCTCAAAGTTCAATGTGAATCATCCAAAAATGATCTAGCTATTGCGCTCGAAAAGGTCAAAAGGTTGGGAGAAGAAAACTCGAGCTTAAAAGAGAGTTTGTCTAGAAATAGAAGCTCAGAAAACTTAACCTCGATATTGGGAGCATATAGAATTCATTGTGATACACGAGGATTGGGCTATGAAGGAATAAACTCTCCTGGTATTAGCAAAGAGGTAAAATTTGTCAGAGCTAAAGATTCTTCTAAACCAAAACCTTCCACGGTTGACAAAAGTAATTAAAGGATCCCTACCAACTGCCGATGACGAAAAAAGGAAATTATGTCAAGCTCCAAAGCAAGCACATACACATTCAGGTAACACTAAACATAACTTTTTCCACTCTACTAAACATTGCTTTTATTGTGGAAAACCAGGTCACTTGCAAAGGAATTGCAGATATCTTAAACAAGATAATTCCAGATCTGCTTCTGTTAAGATGACAAGATCTGATGTTCCAAACTGGAGAAAAACTGAGACTCATAATTTCAGTTCTTCTAGTATTCCCTCCAAGAAGTTTCGTAATTATATTGGGGAGAAAAAGAAATACGTTGCTCCAAAAGCTACTCAGAAATGGGTACCAAAGAAGTTCAATAAAGCAACGAGTACTATCAAGAAGGATCTCCCAGACAAGAGTTCGACAAGGGATGACATCTTAAAAAGCTATGGAACAGTTATTCAAAGTTTCAAGGAAGTTGTTAAATTCCTTAAATTCCTAGAGTCCATGCATGATTTTGTTTCGAATACCTATGGTGAGCAATACTTTGTTCACCTCAACACAACCTGATTGTGTTGAAAGTGCATCCTCACCAAGAAGCCCTTGTAAATGCGGTGAGGATTGCAAAAGAATTGGGGCGCACATATCATGTTGGGTAATTTTTGTATATATGTGGAACAATTTATTATTTCGAGCCGAGTTTTATCTCGTCTATCTATTTCTCGAAATATGTGTTGGTAAGCCTTCACTTTGGCCAAGTTCATCTTTACTCGTGACGAAAGTCATAATGATTATTTCAATATCTTGAAAATTGCTTTGATGCTAATAGTGTGTGAAAACGGCTATTGTCATTATAGAAGAATGTTTCAATGATTTAAATAAAGAGTTGAGAATGTAACCATCTATGGATATAAGCATATATTGTGTGTTCGCACATTAGTGTATAAATCCATAAACCGGGAGCCAAGTGTATGCATATGTGTGTATACGATTAGTGAAGGAGACAGGTTAAGTATGCGCACAAGTACGCATACTGGAGGAAGTTTTCGAACCGAATTTTTTTGCTGAGTTTTGTTTTTGACAAACTCTTAGCTAGTCACCTTAAGTATGCGTACACGTACGTGATGTGATTTTCAATTGAGTTGTAGTAAATAGGTTCGTTGAGACTTGTGAAAGCAAAAGATTTAAGAGTTATAAAACTTAAAAACAAACAAAACTTAATATAAAAAGTGATTTCAAGATTTAAAAATAGACCAAGGCTCCGGATTCCACTATTCCTCCTAATTGATTGGTTTATAATGATATTTCAAGAATTATTGTTAAGCTCTTTTTCTCATTAATTCACTATTAATCTATATGGTGTCCAAACATTAAATTGTAATCCCTAAGCATGAATTATCAAAGAATTGATTCTAAGCATAACATATCGAATTGATTCACAACTAATTAAGAAAACCAATTTTATCTTTATGTTGATCCTAGTGAATTAAATAAAATAAATACTTAAAGAAATTATAAAAGAAATTACCAATCAAGCATGAGTGAATAGTTTCCTCCGTTGCCTCGATCCACTGGGTATTTTAGCCGCTCATCATGTTGAAAACCCTCTCAAAGAATTTATTTTTGCTCAAAAATGGTTTACAAATGATGAATAAGGGAGAAATAATGAAAAAATCGGGTTTGTAACAATTATTTTTGTTACAAACCGAATCATTCTGAGAATGATAAATAGTAATCAAGCTGTTGACACTTTAGAAACAACGATCGCCGCTTGTACGTCTTATGTTCTTCAACAATGAACGACCGCCTCACAGTAGTATTTTGTTTTTCGTGTTCTTCAGCAGCAGCAGAAAACTCGTCTCTGCAACTCGATTAATCCTCGCTCTGTAATGCTCTAAACTCTCCCAAACTCTCTGTGTCGTCTCTCTGCTACCCCAACATCGTATTTATACTCGAAAGGGACAAGGATAACTCCTCATTACTCCAGGAAATCTCTCCATCATTCCGCAGTAAATAAATATATACTCGGGATATATTGTTTCCTTTCTTGCCTTCCCATGCGTCTGAAGATACTCCAACATGATTCTACACGCTCCAGAAAATATCAAACACGCTTCTGCCACATGATACACAACAAGAAATCCCGATGATATTTCTCGGAAATAAGTACGCCCCTGTTTCTTCACTTCTGATTTTCTAGCCCAATTGGATCGAACCTAAAGCCCATATTATTCTTGTCTCGTAGAAACAAGCCTTCGCCATGAATTCCAACCCTTTAGTCTCCCTGAAACAACTTCGAAAACCGATTCCAAAATCTGCCAGGCGAGAACTTGTTTTTCCCGCCACTTCTAAAAATTCAAAAAAAAAAAAGATGGGTGCTAAAGATGAATTTGGGCTACACATATCCGTGGGTGCCCCTTAGCCAAATCTGGGGTCCGTATAGCAAATGTCCTCCGGGGGTGCTCCGAGCAACTTTTCGAGCCGAATTTTCCAACAATATTTATTTCCAAAAAAAACACCTACAAACACACAAAACACCAAAATAATTACAAAATCTAGCACTAACAATAGAGACACTGAGGACAATTCAGACACAAAAATGTGTCTATCAAATACCCCCAAACTTATTATTTGCTAGTCCTCGAGCAAAACTAATCTAGAAAATAAAATGACTACACTTAGCACGTGCAGGAAGCCGTTAAACCGCTAGGTGGCCCTAGTGGCAGAGTGTTGTCTCCGGAGGGTTTACCAGAGGTGTACCCACAAAACCTTTACTCCAGACCCTAGCTATCTACGCAGAACCTTGGAAGGCACTAAAGAATCTCCTTGGTTGGCATACTTATTGACTACAGGAGGAAGTACCCTGATGCGAAATTCCAATTGTTGTACACGAATTTGCACTCAAGCATACTAAAATTCATATAAAGTGACGAACTCTACTCGAATAGTTTCGGACATCATAAACCGTGAGTCAACCAATCACATGGATAGATTAAGAAGATGGATGTAGAGAAAAATGTGGATGATGTTGACTAAGGTGAACCTATCCTAATGGATGAGATATCGTCCGGACTAATATCAACACACTGGCATATACAAGGGAACCAATGGTCGATAATCCTAACTCTAGGTCAACTCACCGGCATATACAAGGGCACCAAAGTGGTCGACTTTATTGTATTTATTAGGTTGGTCGAGTGGTCTGGTCTCAATTTTTTTTTTTTTTTTTTTTTTTTATCTCGTATCTCGGTCACTTTATTTCACCCTAGCAATGGTAAAAAGAAAAATAAAAGAAGTGATCGGGATTCTTTCGATGTTTCCATCACGAGGATATGGCGAAACTACCATGTTTTCTTTTCTAACACCCGAGCTCGTGCTTTTATGAATAGATTCTTCTAGATGTTTCCATCTAATCAGATTGGCTCCTCAACTCCTACAACCAAAATGTTTCCATCCACTTAGATTGGTTAGTGCCATCCTGAATAAACATAAATTTCTAGGCTCTGGAGTTTATTTATTGCAACTAAAATCTAACAAAAAGTTTCTTCCCCACCCCCAAACTTAAATCTAACACTGTCCTTAATGTTTCTAATGAAAGAGCAATACCAAAAAGTAAAGTAACATGAGGAATCAGTAAAGAGAGAAGTCGGAAAGATAGTACCTGGGTGAAGAGAGAAATCAAAAACTAATATACAACATACAATCGCCTCGATGGTCAATCAAGGGTAAACAGGGTCCTCTAGAGGGACCTCCTCAACATCACCCGTAGGGAAGGGCTCTAAAAAGGGTTTCAATCTCTGACCGTTAACCTTCGAAGAACTACTACCGTCCGGTGTCTCGATCTCAACAGCTCCATGAGGAAATACAGTGCGAACAATAAAAAGGACCCGTCCACCGAGAACGTAACTTCCCAGGGGAAAGATGCTAGCGGGTATCATACAGAAAACTTTTTGACCTAGGCATCATTCAGAATTTTGCTAGCATAGTAAATCACATGAAGTAATTTGTTTTCTCGCTGACCTAGCACAACACCAATAGCATAATAGAAGCATCGCACATGATCTCAAAGGGTAGGTTCCAGTTGGGTGCCTGGAATATGGGGGTAGTAAGTAAAGTCTTAAGCTTCTCAAAATCCTCTAAACAAGCATCATCAAAGACAAACTTAACATCTTTTGCAAGCAAATTGCAAAGAGGTCTAGAAATCAAGCTAAAATCCTTAATGAATCGACGATAAAACCTCGCATGCCCTAAGAATGACCTAATATCTCTTACGGTTTATGGGACCTCGTAAAGTCTTGATAAGGTCAACGTTGGCTTTATCTACCTCTATACCCTTAGAAGATACGATATGCCCTAAAACAATTCCTGATCGAACCATGAAATGACATTTCTCCCAATTAAGCACTAGATTCTTTTCCTTACACCTAGTCAACATTAATGACAAATGATGCAAGCACTCATCGAAAGATGAACCAAACACCGAAAAATCATCCATAAAGACCTCTAAGAACCGTTCTACCATATCTCGAAAATATGCTCATCATGCAACGCCGAAAAACCCAGGGGCGTTACATAGCCCAAAAGGCATGCGTCTATACGCAAAGGTACCAAAGGGACATGTAAAAGTGGTTTTCTCCCGGGTCTTAGGGAAATAACGATCCGATTATAGCCGGAGTAGCCATCTAAAAGCGTAATGACTATGTCCATAATCTCTCTCTAGCATCCGGTCGATGAAGGGAATGGGAAAGTGGTCCTTCCTAGTGACCTTGTTCAATTTCCTATAGTCAATACAAACACGCCAACCCGTGGTCACTCGGGTTGGGATTAACTCATTATTATCATTCGGACTACGGTAATACTGGGATTTCTTGGGAACAACACGAACGGGGCCGACCCACTTGTTTGTCTGAAATAGGATAGATAATGCCTGCATCTAACAACTTAAGGATCTCGGTTCGAACTACTTCTTTCATATTGGGGTTTAGTCGCCGTTGCATCTCCCTAGAAGGTTTGGTATCCTCTAAATAAATCTGTTGCATACAAACAGTAGGACTTATACCCTTAATGTCTGCTATGGTCCACCCTAAAGATTCCTTGTTGTTCTGAAGGACGGTTACTAGCCTACTTTCCTGATCACTATCCAAGTCGGAAGCAACAATCATAGGTAAAGTCTCAGAAGGGCCTAAAAACACATACTTCAGGGTATCTGGCAATGGTTTTAGGTCCAACTTAGGAGGCTCTTCTAACGAAGGAACTAGGGTAGACTTAGAAATTGGTAGTGGCTCGAACTTAGGTTTCCATCCATTACTAGTGTCTAACAAAGGGGTTGAATCTAACAAAGCATTCACCTCATTAATCACATTATCATCATCGAAATCAATCCCAAAGTGAGCTAGGCATTTCTCTAATGGATCTTCTAACAAAGTGTTTGGTAATGACTCCTCGACTAATGTTCCTATCATGTTCACCTCTTCTATGTTCGATTCATCTAGTTCGAGGGTAGCTTACTAATATTAAAAATGTTCAAATTTCAATAGTCATATTACCAAAAGACAAGTTCATAATACCATTTCGACAGTTAATGATCGCATTGGATGTAGCTAAAAACGGGCGACCAAAATCACTTTGTATTTGGTTCTCGGGTCGGGACAGGTTGGGTATCTAGGATAAAAAAATCCACTGGATATATAAACTTGTCGACCTCTATAAGAACATCCTCGATTACACCGCGAGGAATTTTAACAGACCTATCAGCTAACTGGAGTGTCATCTGGGTAGGTTTCATCTCACCAAGTCCTAGCTTGAGGTACACATGGTATGGGAGTAAGTTCACACTGGATCCTAAGTCAAGCAAAGCATTCTCAACACGGTATTTACCTATTGTGCAAGAAATAGTAGGGGACCATGGGTATTTATACTTAGGAGTAGTGGTATTCTGAATAATAGAACTCACATGACTAGCTAGAAAGGATTTCTTGTGGACACTAAGCTTCCGCTTTCGCGTACACATATCCTTAAGAAAATTGGCATAAGCGGGAATGCATTTAATTGCATCTAATAATGGAAGGTTGATAGTTACCGCTTAAAAACCTCCAATATATCATTAAATTTGGACTCCTCTTAATTGGAACTAGCAGTGGGGAACGGGGCTGCGGGAACAAATCACGGCTTAATATGACCCTCATTGGTCTCTTTAGAGACTCTGTCACTCCTCGGTTTTGGTTCGGAAGGGTGAACTACAAAGATGTTCACTATCGAGGCGTGGCAACCTTGTTGTCTATCACTCTACCACTCTAAGGGTTTTAATAGCATTCACATGATGGGATGGTCTTTCACCTACTTGATGAACTCCTCTAGGATTGGGCCGAGTTTGACTAGGAAACTTACCTTTTTCCCTCAAAGACTCATTTATCTGACTAACCTGGGTTTTCAACTCGGAAATAGCCTGAGAGTTAGCATAACATATACTCTTACTTTCTTTTATCCCTTGCAACCATTTTGTTGATCTTTTCAGAGATTTTAATAAACGAGGCGAGAGTCTCTTCTAAACTTGTGATCTTTTTATCCGAAGGGTTCTAAACTGGGTTGACTCAAGAGTTCTTAAGATAACCAAAACCTGGGGGAGGCCGAGAATTACTAGACTGACCTTGATTTTGGCCCTTTGACAAAGAAAAATTAGGATGGTTTCTCCAACCAGGATTGTAGGTCTCTGAGTATGGGTCAAACTTCTGACGGTTCTCAAACCTAGCATTGTTATAGACAGCATGAGCTTGCTCTTCACTGACCTGACCTTTTGCTAAATGAGTTATCGGGCTCTATTCCACAACTAGAGACTTGAGAGGTTCTATTAGGTTCACCAAGGGACCTATTTTTAGACTGACCCATTTCCAAAGCTTCTAATCTTCTAGACAAAGAAGCAAACTTAGCATCTCGACGCAAAAACTCGTATCTACCATATTGGTGCTACTTCTATTAACCAAGAGTCTTTTAGGGGTTCAACACAAGACTCCCACTTTGTTGGGATTTCTCAAAGAACGACTCCTAAGAAGGTAAAGGCATCCTCAAGCACTTTTATTAGTGAACTCACCAAATAAGACATAGACTCGACCATGGCTTTGGTCGAATAGCCTAAACCATCATAAATAATCTCTACAAGTTTCATCTTATCAAATCCATGGTGAGGACACTGGGATAGGAGATCATTGAATCTCTCTAAAAACCTATAAAGAGACTCTCCCTCTTTTTGCACACTAGCACTAATTTTCTCGCCTAACAATTTCAGTTTTATGCTTAAGGTAGAATTTCATATAAAGCGAAGCAATAATTTCTGCCATGTTTTAATGGATTCGAGATGGTAGGTTGTTTAGCCGTCTTGGCTTTATCCTTCAAGAAAGGGGGACATCTTAAGTTTTAAAACTTCATCGAAAGGTCTTTTATTCTAATCGTCCCACAAATTTCCTCAAAGTCCCTAATATGAAAATAAGGGTTCTCGTCATCTTTTCCTAAGAATATAGGGATCATCCGAAGAATACTAGGTTTTATCTCGAAATTAGCCGTATTTGGGGGCAATTTAATGCACGAAGCTCGGTTGGTCCTAGTTGGGAACATGTAATCTTTCAAAGTGGCCATCGGCACACCTTTGAAGTACTAGGGGTACTTTCCTCACGAAGAGATGATTCTCAAAACTGAAGTTTCCAAAAACGGGGCTCTCAAAAGAAGAGTCTTCGAGCTCCCCGCTTCCACAAGAAGAATTACTAGGTTTGTCACTAATCAAACGACTATAGAGTGTTTCTTTTCCAAGCCCGCTCTCTAATGACCTCGGGCATACACTAGAAAAATTCTAAAAGGAAGGGAAGTTCTATGCAAACACAAACAAGGCTGACTCCACCACAAAGAAACCTAATGATTTCTAGCAAACAAAAAGCATGATGGCTCCACTTAGATTGTTTCTAGACCAGCTTCTAATCTTTCGAAAAGCAACTCGTTACAATCTGAGCAAACCTCTCTGGAATCAATCGGAGTTAAAGTAAGTTGAATAGAGGCGAGGGAAGTTGTGTGAAGCTTTGATACCCAAGGCCTCACCGCATTACAAGGCGGCGCAGTCATGCATTCAACTCACAGAAACCATTATGAAATTCGAAGTATGCTTAAAAGTAACCAATATTTTTCGAACGACTTTCCTATTAAGCTTGCTACCCTATCGGTCTCGTTCTATTCCAAATTTTAAAGCTTAGGTTCGCGTTAAGTATCGTTTTCCTAAGGCGGGCAAGAAGAGAACGGTGATGAAATCCGAACCCTTATCTTGTATGGCCAGGCCTTGCCCTTTACTAGGAAATTAAAGCATCCGTATTCGGTTCCTCAAAGATATATGCAAACGAAGGAATACAAGAACTCACGACAGGATTCGCGAGTGTTTCGACAAACTTACCTCCCGTTCCAGACGGGGGATGAACCTTTGTAGTCGACTCGGGCCACGACTCCTATGTCATGTACGAACCCGAGGGGCCGAGGTGATATCGTAATCACCGTCCTTCTCTGCAAACAGTTTGATATTTAATACTACCCTTCCGTAGGGTATAAAAATAAAAGAATGTCAAAATGTCCAAAAAGTAAAAGTGCAAAAGAAAAGGAAAGTCTAAAAAAAATAAAAATATCCAAAAACAAATAAAAAATGCCTCTTTTTTAAAATATTAAAAAAAAATCTTCTTCTTTCGCTCCTTTCGATTTGTCTTTAACTCCAAATCTTTAAGTATTCACCAAAAGCTTTGGCAAATTTTTCTTTCGCTCCAAATTCCAAAATCTGTAGTAAAAAGACAAAAACCCAAAAACGTAAAGTAGAACAAATAAATAAAAACCTAAAAAAAAATCTAAAAACTCTAGCCTAAAGACAAGTCCGCGTCGGCGGCGCCAAAAATTGATGTTATTTTCAATTGAGTTGTAGTAAATAGGTTCGTTGAGACTTGTGAAAGCAAAAGATTTTAGAGTTATAAAACTTAAAAACAAACAAAACTTAATATAAAAAGTGATTTCAAGATTTAAAAATAGACCAAGGCTCCGGATTCCACTATTCCTCCTAATTGATTGGTTTATAATGATATTTCAAGAATTATTGTTAAGCTCTTTTTCTCATTAATTCACTATTAATCTATATGGTGTCCAAACATTAAATTGTAATCCCTAAGCATGAATTATCAAAGAATTGATTCTAAGCATAACACATCGAATTGATTCACAACTAATTAAGAAAACCAATTTTATCTTTATGTTGATCCTAGTGAATTAAATAAAATAAATAATTAAAGAAATTACCAATCAAGCATGAGTGAATAGTTTCCTCTGTTGCCTCAGTCACTGGGTATTTTAGCCGCTCATCATGTTGAAAACCCTCTCAAAGAATTTATTTATGCTCAAAAATGGTTTACAAATGATGAATAAGGGAGAAATAATGAAAAATCGGGTTTGTAACAATTATTTTTGTTACAAACCGAATCATTCTGAGAACGATAAATAGTAATCGCGTTGACACTCAGTAGAAACAACGATCGCCGCATGTACGTCTTATGTTCTTCAAAGAATGAACGATCGCCTCTGGTAGTCTTTTGTTCTTCGTGTTCTTCAGCAATAGCAGAAAACTCGTCTCTGCAACTCGATTAATCCTCGCTCTGTAATGCTCTAAACTCTCCCAAACTCTCCGTGTCGTCTCTCTGCTACCCCAACATCGTATTTATACTCGAAAGGGACAAGGATAACTCCTCATTACTCCAGGAAATGTCTCCATCATTCCGCAGTAAATAAATATATACTCGGGATGTATTGTTTCCTTTCTTGCCTTCCCATGCGTCTGAAGATACTCCAACATGATTCTACACGCTCCAGAAAATATCAAACACGCTTCTGCCACATGATAACATAACAAGAAATCCCAATGATATTTCTCGGAAATAAATACGCCCCTGTTTCTTCACTTCTGATTTTCTAGACCAATTGGATCGAACCTAAAGCCCATATTATTCTTGTCTCGTAGAAACAAGCCTTCGCCATGAATTCCAACCCTTTAGTCTCCCTGAAACAACTTCGAAAACCGATTCCAAAATCTTCCAGGCGAGAACTTGTTTTTCCCGCCACTTCTCAAAATTCAAAAAAAAAAAAGATGGGTGTTAAAGATGAATTTGGGATACACATAGCCGTGGGTGCCCCTTAGCCAAATCTGGGGTCCGTATAGCAAATGTCCTCCGGGGGTGCTCCGAGCAACTTTTCGAGCCGAATTTTCCAACAATATTTATTTCCAAAAAAACACCTTCAAACACACAAAACACCAAAATAATTACAAAATCAAGCACTAACAATAGAGACACTGAGGACAATTCAGACACAAAAATGTGTCTATCAAGACGCATATCTTGGCGGAAGTTTTCGAACCGAAAATTTCTGCTGAGTTTGGAAACTAAACAAACTCAAAATCCGGTTTCTTAAGTACGCATACTTAAGCTGGTTACTTTGTCAAATCGGTCAGTTCATGAACTTAAACATTTAAATCATAAGGAATGCAATTTTTGCAAACCGTGGCTATAATGTTCATGATTGATTCAAGTGAATCAAACCGATTTGGTTTCAATTGTGTTTTTCTAAGCAATTGAACAACTCTCAAACTAGTTCATTTGAGTCATTTGGACTAGTTATGGTGAAGATGAATAAGGTTAATATGAAAGTGCTCATATGGCCAAATACCACGTGTATGATTCTTAATTACCTAACTTGATTTGTGAATGAAATTCTTAAGTATATCAATTCTTGTTTATACAAGTTTGTATCTTAGAAAAGATGATCACAATACTTGATCTTCATGATTATATATTGTGTATTGTTACCATGAGATAGTTCTATATTTTTTTAGTAACACGATCTCATGAGAGACTTTCAATGATTGGTCCTTAGCTCGTATCTCCTTGTGGGATGTCTAAAATCCAATATATAAATCCTTCTCTCTGGAGTAAGGTCACTCTTGTTGTTCTTTTGGGAATGCCATTTTATGGGGAGAGTTCTTTTTGAACTTGTGCTTAATTGATATATCTTTGAGGGGAGAAGCGGTTGTGGAACATGTAGGGGTTAACTTGTATCTTAATAAACTCCTTGATGAAATCACTAAGTTTCAAATCTGTGATATCATCTAAAGTAAAATTGATATGTTTTCTCTTGGTCAAGAAGTTTCTCTATGAAAATTTCATTAGGATCCCACTAGTATTCGTACCTTTGCCAATTTATATTGACAAAAAGGGGGAGAATTATTTTGTAGTTCACACTAAATATACATATGGTTTACGGATCATTATGTAAGGGGGAGTGGTTTTCATGTTGAGATGAAGTATTGACTAAAAGGGAGTGATACATATCACCGTAGTATTATTATCAAAGTTGTGATACAATTGAACTTTGATGTTGTGTAATAATACTATGATGGATCTTCAACAAGTACAGGATGATCACACGCATAGTTGAAGAACCAAAGAAATCAAGCATGTCGGATTTTGGAGTTGTAATGCTTATAACAAGTACAATCCATATGTAAAATGGTTTTGTCACTAAAATTGACAAAGGGGGAGATTGTTAGAGCATTGCTCGGTTGAACCCACTAGCGTTGGTATGTCAAGTTAGTTGTCAATTTTAGTTGCCAAAATGCATTCTTGATTTAGTATACTAAAGATAGTTTCGGACTAGATTAGGTCTAAGAAGAACTACTCTTAAGGATGAAGACTGAAGATTTCAAGAAGACATCAACAAGGACTTCATCAACAAAGGTATGTGGTAATTGATTTCATTTGGATTCTTGTTCAATTTTACCTTTCTAATCTATCGAATAAATGCTCACTCTATGGAACAATTCCTATGACGGTTAATGTACATTTATGTATATATACTCGAGGTTATTTGAGACACGACTTTTGTGACAATAACATTTATCCATGGAAAGGTTCTCATGTTGTAGTGAATGATCTTACGAATTCAACGAGCCAAGAATCACTCAATTCCGAGTTATAACGATGAAGTTATGAGTGATTTATTAAAGTAACAGTTTTAAGTGTTGCTGAAACTGTTACAGTTCGTTAGTAGGAAACAATCCATGGACTGCTTGTAACGGTTCACGGACTTGGGCCCAATTACGTGACTAGAAGTCTTTTTTAGTCAAGTTGGTGATGTTTCCTTATCTAGGCAAGTTAACTATTACTCCAAACATCTTTGATTACCATATTAAAGTGTTTATGATTCCTTCATAATTTAATTTGTGATTTATTCACATAAATACAATATTTGCTAAATTAATTATTTATTAATTATTTTGGCAAGAGTTGTAACTTAGGAAAGACTCCCAAAATTAGGAGAGTCTTGAAAAAGGAAAATAGCTATGCTTAGCTTTCAAGCTATCTTTCTCTATAAATAAAGGGTTCGTGAGTGCTACGCTTTTTTATCCCCTTTGGAAAATTGGTGTAAGCTCATAAGGTTGTTTTCCATGTCTTCTGTTCTTCGTGAACAAGAGTGAGATAAAAGTCTTTGTATTGGGGATCACAAAGCCAAGTTGGGTTTAATCTTCGTGATTGATTATACAACTTGTAATCTAGGTTTTTCACCTCTTGTCTATTCTAAGGTTTTCTCTTGATATACAACCATTCAAGAGTTGTTGATCATAAACCCTAGGTTTTGATAGATTTCGATTTCGATCGTATACCAACACTTGTTAGTCGAAATCGGAATCTAGAAAGAAAACTTCGATTAAGGTATCTCGTAAAACCTTAAGAAGTTTTAAACAAGATATCTCCAGATCTATTCTAGTTGTTCTTGTTGTAGAATCATTAGGTTTCTCTTCCTTTATTGAAGAGTATAATAATCCCTAATCTACAAGTTTGTTTTGATATTACTTTTACCTAGTAATTATTTTTATCAAAATAAACACAATATTTCCAAAACCTTGATTTACATCTAAAGGGAAATCAAATCGGTGTTTTGTGCAAACAAAAGATCAAATCGTATCAATCGTGTTGTTGTATCTTCTAAAGAGATCCTTGGGTTCTGCTAGAAGATTTACGATAATAATTCCTAAAGACAATCAGTGTTGTGTTAGGAGTTTTTATTTGTGCTGAAACAGGAATTACATCTAGTCCGAATAGGTAGTAGGAAATTGGTGTAACAGCTTATAATCAGTGTGTGTTTATCCTGGACTAGGTCCCGGGGTTTTTCTGCATTTGCGGTTTCTCGTTAGCAATTTAGGGTGTCGTATTTATTTATTTTCTGCATTATATTGTTTATATTTATAATTGAAATATCACAGGTTGTGCGTAAGTTCAATTAATTGGGAATCCAACCTTGGTTGTTGATTAAATTGATTGACACTTGGATATTGGTTTTTGATACCGTCCAAGTTATTTCTTATATTCAATCGGGCTCGCAAATTCCCATTTGTTTGATTGCAGTTGAATTGAGAAATAAAGATATATCTCTTTGATATACTTTTCTCAAGATTGAGTCTGACTGTCTAGTTGATTCTCTTGAAAGTATATTAGAGTAAGTCATCTCAGTTGCCAAACGAATTTTTGGGTGTGGTTGTTGTACCACGCATTTTTACATTTCATGTTTCAGTAATCCACAGAAGGAGCAATAACAAAATCTTTGATATAAAAGGCCAAGATGGCAGCTGGATTTACGATCACGATGAAATTAAGGAGACCCTTATGGCTCACTTTCAAAACATCTTCACAAGAGATACTCAGGTTAATACTAACTATTTTGAGCTAGAAAATACTAATAAACTCTCTCAAGATGATTGCGGGTTCCTTAGCTCCATCCCAAGTCTTTGAGGAAGTTATCAATGTTATAAAAAGATGGGCTCTTTGAATACCCAGCCTTATTCTACAAAAAATCTTTGGGACATTGTAGGTGTTGAGGTTGTGCAACTAATCTAGAATTGCTTTAGATATTCCTCAATTCCCCCAGGCCTGAATCATACGTACCTTGCTCTCATACCGAATAAACAATATGCTAGCACTGCTGCAGATTACAGGCCAATAGCACTATGTAATGTGTTATACAAAGTTTTCACTAAAATCATCACCAATGATTGAGTCCATTTCTGGATGGACTTATAGTGAAGAACCAGTCAGCTTTTGTTCCCGGAAGACAAATCCTTGACAACATTGTGGTGGCCAAAGAACTTTTTCTCTCTATGAATACTTCAAACACAACTCAAGTCTCTTTGCTCTGAAACTAGACATGAGCAAAGCATATGATAGGATCGAATGGGACTTCTTAAGTCAGGCTCTTCTAAACTTTGGCATATAAGGCAATGCGCACTCTCTTATCATGAATTGTATTAGAACCACTTATATCTCTATACTTCTCAACGGCCAACCAGAAGGAATGTTCACTCCAGAAAGGGGAATTAGGCAAGGTTTCCCTTTGTCACCGTATCTCTTCATCATTTGTTCTCACACCTTAAGTGGCATCATAAATAAGATGTGTAGATGTAGAAAACCCTACTACTACATCCAAAGGATTTCAAACGTACACAAAGAAGTAAATAAGCAAAAGATATAGAAGAACACAAGATATACGTGGTTCGGCATGATTACCTACGTCCACGGGGGTGAAAGGATGATCTTATTACTTCGCACACGTTTACAAGGGTGAATGCTCTCAATAATACTCTATCTCTCCTCTCATTACTTACAGATTGCTTGCTTTTACCTCTCTACATGATCTCTATTTATAGTTACAGATGGTGATACACCGATATTACAGTGTTGGGCCTGGTGTAGCTTCATTGATGTTCTTCTCGGACGACTTGCTGATGCTCCAACCGATCTTTCCTTTTACTCGAGTCGAGACATCTAGCCGAGTGGTGTCATCACCCGATGTCGTTCGTTTGATGGAGATGACCGACGTCGCCCTTTAGATTCCTGGCTGAGTCTTATTTTGACCGATCTTTTCTTATCTCTTCACCAACTCATCAATGCATTAATTACCCTCGAACCCGATGAACATCACATCGAACTTTTCCCTCCTTTATGTCGTCCTCTCGAGCCGTCTCCATTCCTCTTTTCTCGCGCCTGATTTGATGAGATGATTCGGTGCTTCTAGTGCTTGCTTCTCTTGGTGCGCCCTCGCCCAGGATGGTTCCACCTGTCCCTTTGGATTATTTTCTCCTACATTTATGCCCCTTCTTCCGCTCGTGTGATCGGCACGAGGGGAAGAAACCGCCTCGTCTTCCCACGTCCTCGGTCATGCCGGGTTTCGCGCCATGCTGTTCCCCACTTTCTTCAGTTATTGCAACCGGTTTACCTTCCTCGCTGGTTACCATAGGTGAGGTTTATAAGTCCGACCCTTAAACCTTGTTTTCCTTTTATTCTTTCCTTAGCCATTTTTTTCTTCTCTCTTTCTCTGTTCTCCTCCGCTTTTTCTTCACCGCCATTGGTTATCCTTTCCACATGTTTCCTTCCTTCTTTCTTCACTGTCCTGAGTTTTCTTTGTTTCCGTTGTCGCTGCAACTTCCGATTCCGGTCATATCTTTACTTCTCCTGTCGTTTCCTCCACTAGCTTTCATGGCATTTTCAACTCCTTCTATGACGGAAAAAAGGTGAGTGAGCTATGTCTTTTCTGATGAAGACGGTGTACCGCTTGATTCCCTGTTTGTTATTGAGAGCCCTTCTAAGCATGATTATCGTGCTCTGGATTCTATCTTTTCTGATAATCCTTCTTCGTTTTCATGTAGGGCTGACAAGAGAACTGCTAAGGACTTGTCGGATGAGCAATTCATCCAACAGTTGAAAGATGAGTTCGACCTCCATGGCTATGACGTCAGGCTCTTGTCGGGCCAAAAAGGCGTTTTAAAGAAGGATGATGTTCTAAAGTTTCCTCACTCGGCCGAGGCGACCATTGTCACCAGGGGCCAGTTAGAGCTCGGGTTGCGTTTTCCTTTGTACGATCCTAGCCGTTCATTTTGGTATTAGGCTCTTTCTAAGATCCGCCCGTCCCGCGCCTTGACTCAGTGGAATGGCAACACCTTTCGTATCCTGTCCGAGTGGGAGAGGCGCAGTCGAGGCGAATGTACTCCTACTACTTGGTCTACTTACGATCTTTCCCAGGCGGGTGACTATACTCCTGCCAGTTTTGCTGATAACTATCGAAGCAGAACTGCTACCAATGGTGACCTTGCTAGTTTTGATGCTAGCCCTCATCGCCATAAGACTCTTCCTGAGGGTGTCAAGAAGCTTTTATTGAACGAGGATCCCGAGAGGAAAGGTTCCAACAGGCATGCCCGTCATACTAGCGATGCGTCTTGAGACCGAGTTCCTTTGGATATTTCTGGTCCCCTTCTGAGTGGCAATTTTCCTTCTCCGACCGAGTCTTATCCCTTCGGGTGGTCAATGTTGATCGAGTAAGTGTGTTTCCGCTTTTGATTTATCCGATCGGCTCGGCGCGTGGTAGGGCGATGTTTTAATTTTTATGTTTTTACAAAATAAGTTCCGAACGTTCCTTCTAAGTCTCTCGTTCTTCAAAAAAGGGATAGGGGTTCTGGCGCAGGAGCCAAGGAGGTGACAGGGAATGTAACAAATATACTGCTTCTTCTTTGCAGTACATGTACTTTCCCCTATTTGTTGCCTTGAATGGTTCTCGACATTGGCTCATGCGCGAAAGCCGAGGGTCGATAAAGCCGTAGGTGCTTCGGCGAGGGATGGTGAGGATCTCGAGGATCGGCTGCCTTTATCGCATTTCATGAGGAAGTCGCCTCGAGAAAACTTCGATGTTTCGTCTACCCTTATAGGTGGGAAGCCCAAATGGAAAGGGCAAGGAGACCAAGGGCGATCTATCCGTCCCTTTAAAAATCAGCCTGCAAAGCACCACCGGGTGAGGGATTTTTCTTGCCGATGGTGTTGTGTATCTTGAGTTTGATGGTGACGATGATGATGATCTTTTTGATGGAGAGGATGAAGCCGATGGTGATGAAGAGGAGTCGAAGCAATCGGAGAAGTCTGGTGGAAATAATGTGGTTACTCGTAAAGAAGAGAACACCACTTCTGGGAGCGAGTTTCTAGAGCCTCTTTCTCATGTGGTTCCTAATTCAGGGAGTAGCACCTCTTTTACTGTCTCGGGCCCTATGTGCAACTCCTTGGAGCTCTTATTTCTCCCGAATTTGCCTCTCTTCGGATGAAGATAAGATCAAGGTCGTCTCATTGTATGACGCTGGTCCGAAGAGTACTTTCGATATCTTTGGTGAGTTGTGTTGATCGGTTATGCATTCATGTTACGGGTAAATGCTAATGCTGTTGGTGTTTGTAGGATATCAATCGCTCGTTGTTAAACGCTGCCATTCAGCCAGTGAGGTCGCCGAGAAAGAGGGTCTTCGTCTCTTATTACATCAAGAGCGCGAGTGATCCCGGGGGCTGGAGAAGCGACTAGCCGAGACCCAAGGTAGTTACTTAGTTTTCAAGTGTTTATGATTGATTCTGTAGTGCCAATATCCCGAGTTTAGTACTTGCCTTCCTAGACGAAACTTCTAGTCGGAGGCCGATGCCTTTGCGAGGTATCGCTTGTTGAAGAGATAAATTAATATAGAACGGGATCATGTTTCGAATTTACAACAGAGGATTGTCAATAAGGATGATAAGATCGATCGTCTGGAGACCGAGATTGAGGGTCTTCAAACCCAACTGCATCTTTACGAGACTTTTGAGTATGTCCCCGAGGAGATTTATAATCTTAGGGCGAGCTTAGCTCGGTTCCAAGGTATCGCCGCCGATAACTTAGAAAGTCGGTGTGGTCGGTGAAGGCTTCGGGTTCGAGATTTGCACGCAGATCGCCTTCGGATTACGGGGAGAAGAATGCTGTCGAGAAGTGTAGTCAAGGATCCCTTGAGAAGCTTAGAGAGTCCCGGAAAGTTTCGAGGAGTTGGAGTGGGTTCGCGCTCAATTATCGGGTTTGCGAGATAGCACACTCTCGGCAGAGAGCCGAATGGAGTGATCATAAGAAATACGCCCCTCCAATGAGTTTAATGAGAAACGATATCTAGAACTTTCCTCTAAGATATCTTCCCCGGAGTGTAGCTTGTCCGAGTCTCGAAGAGACCGTTAGAGTAGTCACCCCTTTTCGGAAGGTGGTGTACCTTGTATTGTGTTTTCCTTGTCGTTGTCTTAGTGTTGTTATTATGTGACTGACCGCTCTCGTGTTTTGGCAGCCGAGCAAAGGAAGGTGGCATCACTAGAGGAGGAGAATGCCCGATTGAAAGGAAATGAGGTGCAGCTGCTGGCAAGGGAGGCTCAATTACTCGGGCAGGTGGCCACTGCTGAGGCGGCGTCGATGCAAACTGACACAGACCTTGTTGCTTGAAAAGGTGAAGTTTAATGATGAGCTCGTTGCGAAGGTCAAAGCCTGGTGTAAAGGCGGTACTTGATAAGAAACGATCCGATGCCGTCGCTAAGAGGGCGATTCCGGGGCCAGTTCCTCCTAAAGAGTAAGCTCGTCTTTTGTAGCGTTGCGTCAATATTTCACCCTTTGCAATGGGTTGTAATCCGCTCGAACACCTTCATTTTCTCGTACACTTTTTTAATGGGGTGCTGCGTCGCCAATTTGGTTGTTTTTCTTGCTGTCTGACGTTACTATTCATGTTACCGTTCTTATTTATGTTATGCCGATGATGCATGGTTTATTTTTACGACTAAGTTATGTATACCTGCATAAACATGAGTAGATTTGTTAATCGTGAATGCCGTTTCTGTCGAACACACTCAACAGGGAGGGTCACCGGGCCCGATGCCATGTCCCGATTGAGGTATCTCATCACCATCTTTCAAGATCTAGTGGCAGGGTAGTTGGTCCTTCCTAGTTTCTATGGGATCGATATCCCAAGAAGTTATCAATTAACTTTATTGGGCAAGTGATTTCGGCCACTTGCGGGGAGCAATGTTGTTCGCTCGACCGTCGAGTACTCATGCCTCGACAATTGGCCACCGGTTTCCAACCACCAGGGCCCTAAGGCTACCTCGGCACTTGCATACCGCCGTCGCCCGAGTTCGAATAGCCCGTCTTAATGTAAGTCGCCCCAAGACTTGCACAATGTCATCGCCCCGGGTTCGAAACGACCATTCGAGTGTAAAGCGCGCCCTAAACTTGCACAATGCCATCGCCTCGGGTTCGAAACGGCCATTTAGACGCAATTGTCACATTTCCAACCCCACGTGGCCTTTCAAGGAAATAGCTGACAATGTATTATACCTGTTCTTAGGGGTGATATAGATTTAGTCGCTTAGCATTCCACGGTCGTGGCTCGGGTGTTCCGTCCGGTTTTAGTATCTTGTATGCTCCTTCACCGACCTTCTCGACAATGGTATAGGGTCCTCCCCACCATGCTGCTAGCTTTCCGCCTATTTATCACGTTCATAACTGGGTAGATCCTTTAGTACCAACTGCCCCTACTGAACTCTCTTGGTTGGACCCGCTTATTATATTCTCGTTGTATTCTTCGTTGGTAATTTTCCATCTTTTGCGGGCCATCTCTCTTGTTTCTTCTAGGTCGTCGAGCTTGGACAAGATAAGATCTGCCGAGATGTTTCGCCTCCATGCCTCGGTCCTTGTTATAGGTATCATCGCCTCTTTCGGAAGGATAGCTTCGGTCTCATATGTTAACATGAAAGGTGATAACCCAAATTGCCTCTCTCAAGAAGTTGTCCTATATGCCCACAAAACGTTATAAAGCTCTTCGCACCATTCTCCGTATTCTCCATCAAGCTTCTTTTTCAAGTTGTCGGCGATGGTTTTGTTTGTGATCTCGGCTTGTCCGTTACTCTGAGGGTAAAGGGGTGTGGACTTGCTCTTTCGGATGTTGTAGGTATTGAATAGCAAGTCGATATTCTTACCATGTAGCTGTTTTCCATTGTCCGAGACGATTGCCGCTGGTGCTCCAAAGCGACATATGATGTGCTCCCAAATGAATCGAAAACATCTCTATACCGGATATACTTCAATGGGGCAGCTTCTACCCATTTAGTAAAGTAGTCGGTAGCCACAATTAAGTATTTTCTCTGCCCCGATCCGACATGTAATGGTCCCACGATGTCGATCCCCCATTTGGCGAAAGGCCACGGACCGACATCGAGTTTAACGTCACTGTCAGGGTGCGTGTATCTTTTTCCGAATTTTTGACACTCGTCACAAGATGAGGGCCATATGCTTTGCGTCCTCATTCATGTAAGGCCATAAATATCCCATAGTCTTGGCTCGTGCTGCTAGGCTACGGCCCGAGCTGTGGTTTCACGCGGCCCCATAATGCAATTCGTTCAGGATACTATGCCCCTCTTCTTTACTCAGGCACCTTAATAATGGTCCAAGGTATGATTTTCTCGTACGAAGTGCCGTCTCGGAGCTCGTATGCAGCTGCTTTGCTTTTAATTTTGTTGATCTCTGGTCGCCCCTGCGCTTTTCTGCTTCAAGATATTCGTGGATCGGTTTCGCCAATCATCGGCCTTATACCGATCGGTGTTGGTTGTTTCTTTACGTGTGCGCCGATGTCTACTATCTCGGGCACTCAAGGCATTAAGATTCTCATAATTCGATGCCCTCGACACTTGCATTCGTTAGCATGGAAGCGATGTATGCTAAGGCGTCCGAGTGGCGATTATCTTTCCTAAGGATGTGCTTTAACTTGATATTTGGTATTTGGCCGATGTAGAATTGGGCGAGTTCCCAATATTTTTGTAACAAGGATCATGTATAGCGTCGCCCGCTGATTTGTCGGACGACTAGCCGAGAGTCACTTGTTAATCTTACGTCTTGAATTCCCATCTCCACTATCAGGCGCAGAGCATGTATCACTGCTTCGTATTCCGTGACGTTATTGGTCGCCTTAAATTCGAGTCTAAACGAGTGGACCATCTTTTTTCCTTTTGGCGTCGTGAAGACCAATCCTAGGCCTGACCTGTCTTTATTGGATGATCCGTCCACAAAAACTTCCCATCGTGTCGGGTTACATGTCTCGAGTAGGTCGGATGGGTCCTCTTGGTCTTCCTCCATTCCCGTGATGTCTTCCACTTCATCTTCGTCGCTCGGGGGAAGTCTCGCGAAAGTCCCTCGCTCGCCCGTGCTTTTACCGCCGTTCTCATCTCATAGAAAATATCGAATTGCTTGATCTCGTGCGCTCCACTTGGAGATCCGCCCGATCTGGCTGCATTGTCTAGTACTGATTCTATGGAGGATTTTGTGAGGACCCGAATTTTGTGAGTTTGGAAATACGTCCGAAGTTTTTGAGTTGCAAATACCAAAGCTAATATCAGTTGCTCGATTCTGGTGTAGTTCCTCTCCGCTGGGTTCATAGTTTTACTTATGAAATACACCGGCTTTTCTTCCCCTCCTACGTTCTTGACTAATACGGCACTAATGGCATAACTGGTCGCCCCTAGATATAGGGTTAGTACTTCCTCGGGCTCGGGCCTTTGTAACACCTAAGAGCTCGCGAGATGTTTGCTTAATTTTTTGAAATGCCTCCTCGCATTCCTCGGTCCATTTGAACTTTTCACCTTTCCTTAATGTCCCGAAGAGTCTTTGCACTTGTCAGATGATCGAGAGATGAATCGCCCCAAGGCTGCCAAGTTCCCATTTAACCGTTGTACGTCCTTAATCGTCACGGGTGATGGCATTTCTACTACTGCTCGGATTTTATCTGGGTCTGCTTCGATACCTTTGTCGGTAATTATGTACCCTAGAAATTTGCTCGAGGTGACCCAGAAAGTGCACTTAGCAGGATATACCCTCATCTTGTATCTTCTCATAGTTTGAAATATGTCTCGGAGGTCGTCGATGTGGCAGGTGGCCACCTTGATTTTGACCAACATGTCGTCCACATATACCTCAATGGTGGTGTGTATTTTATCTTCGAACATATCTTCTACTAATCTTTGGTATGTGGCGCCTGCGTTCCTCAGTCCGAATGGAATTTTGGTGTAACAATATAACCCTCTGGGTGTGAAAAACGATGTATGCTCTTGGTACTCAGGGGACAGGGGGATCTGGTTGTACCCCGAGTACCCGTCCATGAGTGTTATTGCCTTGTATCCAACTATGGATTCTACTAGCTGATCGATGCTGGGGAGGGGGAAGCTGTCTTTCGGGAATACTTTATTCAAGTCACTGAAGTCGATGCAGACGTGGACACCTCCGTTCCTTTTGGGGACTATCACCATGTTAGATATCCATTGTGGGTATTGAGCTTTTCGAATGATTCCTGCTACTTGCAACTTCTTTAGTTCGGCCTCCACCGCCGCTTGTAGCTCGGGTGCAATTCTCCTCATCTTTTGTCGGATCGGCTTGACCTTGGGGTCTATTCTCAAGTGGTGTGAGCGGACTTAGGGTCAATTCCTTCCATATCGTGCATTTTCCGTGCGAATACGTCATGTGTTCTTTCAAGAGAGTTATCAGTTGCCGTGTTTGTTCATCCGTCAATAGAGTCCCTACTCTCACCATTTTAGGCTCTTCCTCAGTGCCTAAGTTAACTTGTCGGGTGGATTCTAAGGCCGAGAAATTAGGCTTTGGGTCGTCGACTATTGTTGGCTCCTTTGATTTCTATAAGATCTCCTTCTTGTCAGCTTCGTAGGTGGTGATGGCTTGTGATATCACCTTTTCTAGCTCTTCCCCCGCTTTTATTTCCCTAGCTTTGTTCTTTTCTTTACGTTTCCTCGATCGTCTTTCTTCATTCTGCTAGATATCGATTTGTACGCATTGTCGCGCCGCCTGATGGTCGCCCAATACCTCCACTACCCCTCGATAGGATGGAAACCGCAATCTTTGGTGGTAGGCCGAGGCGACCCCTTTGATTCCTGCCAACCATGGTCTACCAAGGATCGCTTCATAAGGCAACACAACGTCGACCACACAGAAGGTGGTGAGTGTGTCTAGGAACCCTTCCCCGTCCGAGACTCTGAGGGTGACTTCTCCTTTTGGTACCGTCACCGTACCGTTGAAGCCGTAGATTCGATAGGTCGACGGGATTAGGATGTCATCAGATAGCTCCATTCTTTTGAAGGTGTCGTAAAATAGGACCTCGACTGAACTACCACTGTCCATCAGTATCCTTCGGACACCCCATTATTCAATGAGTAGGGTTATCACTAGGGGATCCCCATGTGCTTGACCATTTGACGGGACGTCCTTTGCTGAGAAAGTGATCGGCTGCATCATCCAAGATTCCATGGGCAGAGTTTTGGCCACACTAAATATTTCTTTTCCCGCCCGATCTCTTTTATGGATCCTTGAAGTGATACCGGTTCCTAAATCAAACCCCTGAGTTGCCGAGTGCGATATGGTGTTGCAAGCGAACTGGGTACCACGATTGATCCTTATCTCGATGCACCAGTGCGTCGGGCCGAGGCCGGGTGTGTCGACGATGTTTTGACGAAATGTCGCAAGTATCCATCTCGGATCGGTCTTTGGACGATATCTTTACCTCTCGACAATCATTGGTCGAATGGCCACGAACCGGTGGTAATGGCAAAACTCGGGATGGTTCCTTGTTTCATCGAATCGGACTCCCTAGTCTTCGGGTATCGGATATCGTTCTCTTTTCGACTTCCTTGAATATTTCTTCCAATGGTGCATTTAATGGAGTGTAAGATCTGGGTTCGTGGCGAGGCTTCTTTCCTTTCTCGACCCAAATTTTCTTGTTCTCCCCATGATGTTGTGTGCTCGGCCTTTTCTCAGATCACTTCGGAGCTTCTCATGGGGTTGCCTCTACTGTAGCGCTTGCTTCTTGTATTCCTATATCCTGTGCTCTTTCCTGTATTTCCTCTAAGGCGATGTAGTGTTCTTGCATCTTCCTGATTTCCCTTAACGTTTTAGGTTTCTCGGTGTACATTGCTACCCAAATAGGATCTGACTTCCCCAATGAATTTTCGAACCCGAATATATGTTGATCGACCGGTACCTTTCCGATGTCAGTACATAACTTCCTCCATCTGTCTGTTAGAGACCACAACGGTTCCTTGAATCTTCGTGCAAGCGTAAAGAGCTTATTAACTCTGGGCCGAGCTATACTGTTATGCATGTAAGTTTCAAGGAAGGTTTCCACCAAGACTGCATAATTGCCAACGGATTCATCGGGCAGGGTGTAAAACCAGTTCTTTGCCTCACCCTCCAAACTTGCTGGGAAGAATTTGCACATGACCACATCGTGATTCTTCCATTGAAACAAAGACATGATGTATATTTTGATATGCTCCCCAACGTCGCCCGTGCCGTCAAACCTGGATGGGAAGATCGGCAATGTATACTTGGGCGGGAAAGGAGTCCGATCCAATTCCTTGGCAAATGGTGTCTTTTGTGCTTCGCTAATTACTTCTGCCAACTTATCGTCCTCGCCGTTTCTCGTCGGCTTCTTGACCATCTGCTCAAGTTGCTCGATATTTTGTTTGGTTGTCGCATCCAGGTACCCTCATTGGTCGCCTCTTCCTCGGTCGAAGAATCCTCGAGTGGGCCATACCCTCCCCTTGATCGGTTAGGGTCGGGCATGCGTTCTCGGCTGGGATGGGGTTGGAGTGTTTCTCGGCCGAGTGTGATTGCTAGAAGCGCCTCGGCTCGACGACCCTCTTGACCCCGCTCTCATGTTGCGGAGTCGGTAGTTTTCTTGTTCTAAGGCTAGGTTCCTTCTCTGCAGCTCTCTCATAAGGTCTTCTTGCCTTCTTTGGCTTGCCAAGATAGCAAGTAACATTGGGTCGGTACTCTCGTGGATAGAGTGGCCGTTTACTTGGTTTCCTGCTACATTGAGGGGTGCAGTTGGAGGTCTTGTCGTGGACAACTGGGAACGATTGGAGCTACGGGATGATCGGCCGCCGCCGGGTGGGATGTCTCGGTCGAGGTCGCCCCTTCCTAAGCGCACTCTCCTAAGCCTTTCCCCTTCTCGTTCTAGTTCACGATGGTACTCTGTCGGTTGTCTTTCTCGCCTACGTTCCTCCTACATCGTCTGCACTTCCTCCTCTTCCTCAGTATCCGATGCGGTTCTTACGTCCACCATGTCCCCTTGCATTATCTGGCTTGGGTTGATCCTCAGTATCCTAGGTGGGAGATCGTCATCTCGGCCTAGATCGACTTCCTCGTCAACAGTAGCCATGAATTTGCCTAGTACCTGAGTCTCGCCCTGGTTATTTTGCCGATGATCTTCGTGTCGGGAATTCGTCAGTCCTTCTTGTACATTAGATCCTGCCGTGGCTCGGTTCCTAAGGATCCTACTCGTCCTGGAGGTACTCGCCATCACCTTCAGTATTGCCCTTGTTCCTCGGCTCGCCCGTCCGTCCCTACCTACATCAGCAAAGTACACATCACTTACTTCGAACTGTTTTCGAAAAGGTTAAGGATGAAGTACAACAGTTCTGTTGTGTAAGGTGGAAAAAGTTTTCACAGTACAATTCCATTTATGCTACCGTGTTGATCTCAAAGAATCAAGTGGGTTTGACCGCAAGAGGACAATTTTTGAAAAGCCGTCTCAACACATCGCTTTGATACTTTTTCTACGCATTAATCAATATTTGTCCTAACATTCCTAGTGCCAGAAGTCATTAATCATCCGTATGTTAGGTCGGAAGATTTCTTTCTTGATTATAGTTGACGATACGATAACCTTTACCGACTGTTATGCCGACCGCCTACTGATGTTGTGAGGCTTTTAGCGTAGGATCAAGATGAGGCTTAACAATGAAGCGCCCACTAAATTCCTTCCAGCCGTAGCTTCCGGAAAACTGAACTCGATGACTTCGAGTTAGCCTTGCCTCCACCACTGTCATACTTTGTTTTAGCTAACTAAGAAGGTCCAAACAACGAAGTAACGCTTCAACTTAGCGTCTAGCGGTCATCAAAGATGATCCATTCGGGAGCTTTTGAGGTGTTATTACGTTTTATTTTAGATCGACGACAAGGAGATCTTTGACCAGAAAAGCTTTACTCCATCGAAAACATTTAACTTTACATAATTAGTCAAACTTACTCGACCGGAATCCCTTACTCATAAGGTAAGAGATCTCCCGGCTCTTGTTTGATGGAGTTAAGACGATGAATATAACTAAACAAGTTTTTCCTTTTAAACTAAAATTCCGTGAGCTTTTCATGAATTTAAGTAAGTAAAAAAAATGTAACAACATTGAGCTTTTGACCACAAAGGTAAACTTGAAACAACAAATCTAGCAGCCCATGTATTTTAACCATTAGAGATGAGAATAAAAAAGTTCAGCGAGGTGGAATTTCATTCTAGCTTCTACCAACATCAAAAGATGTTATTTCGGGAGCTTATTGATCTTCTAATAACTCGCTTAGACGACTTAAGCAAACAGCCTAGTTTGATGATTTAATCTTGGCGACTCGACTCAAACGAAAGCAGAAGCGATTGATGCTAATAAAACAATCCTACATCAAAACTTAACAAGGTTTTGCTAAGAAAACAAAGACAAGAACATCTCGCAAGCTTAGCCTATCAACACTCTTAACCAAAAGAGTTTCTCCCTTAGCTTCAACTAACACGCAAGGCGACTTAGGAGCTTGGATTTCTCTCTTTTGGTAACCGATTTCAAGGTATCCGAAGATGTTACACTGGCCCTTAGTCGGCGCCGAATGTAGATGTAGAAAACCCTACTACTACATCCAAAGGATTTCAAACGTACACAAAGAAGTAAATAAGCAAAAGATATAGAAGAACACAAGATATACGTGGTTCTAAGCATGATTACCTACGTCCACGGGGTGAAAGGATGATCTTATTACTTCGCACAAGTTTACAAGGGTGAATGCTCTCAACAATACTCTATCTCTCCTCTCACTTACTTACAGATTGCTTGCTTTTACCTCTCTACACGATCTCTATTTATAGTTACAGATGGTGATACACCGATATTACAGCGTTGGGCCTGGTGTAGCTTCCTTGATGTTCTTCTCGGACGACTTGCTGATGCTCCAGCCGATCTTTCTTTTTACTCGAGTCGAGACATCTAGCCGAGTGGTGTCATCACCCGATGTCGTTCGTTTGATGGAGATGACAGACGTCGCCCTTTAGATTCCTGGCCGAGTCTTATTTTGACCGAGCTTTTCTTATCTCTTCACCAAATCGTCGGTGCATTAATTACCCTCGAACCCGATGAGCATCACATCGTAACTTTTCCCTCCTTTATGTCAGTCCTCTCGAGTTTGTCTCCATTCCTCTTTCTCGCGCCCAGATCTGATGAGATGATTCAGTGCTTCTAGTGCTTGCTTCTCTTGGTGCGCCCTCGCCCAGGATGGTTCCACCTGTCCCTGTGGATTATTTGCTCCTACAAGATGGAAGAATCAGGCATCTACAACGGCTACAAAATAAACAGATGGGCTCCAGCCGTAACTCATATCATGTTTGCAGATGATATAATGTTGTTTGGAAGTACAGACACCAACACCATCAACTCAATCTCGACCATACTCACTACACGAAATCCTGGATTTTGTAACAACCAGATTTCCAACGATTTTGTTTTACCCAACGTCAATCCGACGTTATAGACATTCTAACGTCAAAATATAGTTAGAAATTAGGATCAGTTACAATATACACCTAACTTTATGTAGAAATACTATCATACCCTTCGATAATTGCTTCTCTTTACTTTTTTATCCTTAATAATTGCTTCCCTTTACTTTTTAACCCTTAATAATTACTATATTGACCCAAGATTTACTGTAGCCAAAGTTAAACCCCAGTCTCCCAACAATTGTCCATCATTATCTTAACGTTTTTGGATATCGGTAACCCTTAATTTTGATTATCAAAATCAGAAAAACAAAACCAAAATCAGTTTTGCATTTGACTCGAGTCACTTGACCAAGTTCAAGACTTAGAAACTAGAAAATAAGAAAAAACTCATGACTTTTTGACATCTCAGCATCTAAAATTTTTCATCTCTCCTGAAACTCTTTTATCTTCTCGAACATAACTCCCAAACGAACTCTTCTCTATCAACTTCCGCCATTAACACCTCTAAAGAAAAAACTCCCATACCCTGAATTTATGCTCCTATTCCTGAAAATGAAGCTAAATCATGCAATTGAAGATGATGAGGATGATTCGCTCAATCATTTCATGCAATCGAAGATGATGAATATCTATTTAACGAAAAATTTAAGGGATGCTGATGAAGATTATGGTTTAGAGTTGATTCTGATGATTATATAATTCGTGGGTTCTCTACTTTTTGACGAGATAAGTGATTCTAACTGTCTTCTTTTTGAATTGATAGATAGTTTTCTTCTTGAATTGATAGATATGTTAATATAAAATTCGGCAATTGGGAAAACAAATTGGGGTTTTTCTTTCTTATCAGTTCTCAAATTTCTTTATTATCATGTTTTTGTTGTGGGTACGGGGGTTTTGGTGATTGGTGGTGGCCCTGATCTGTGTTGTTGGTGGTGAGTGGTGCTGGATCTGCATAGTGTTATATAGTTATTGATGCATAAAAGACCACAGGGTGCTGGTGTTTTGGTTGTGTAGAACTTCTATACTGGTTACTTCATTTCTTACTAACATAAGTTTGCTGTTGTGGTATCTTAATTCAATTTTTGGAGTAAATTATTATAGGTGAAGCATCCAATTTAAATTTTGTTTAGTGTTGAAGTTGCAATTAGATTGGTGGTCATCTGTTTGGTTTATTGATTCAGAGTGAATTCCATCATTGAATTTTGAGTTAGTTAGCAATATGGTATCTGGTTGTTTCACTTGGTCAAATGAGTAATTCTAGAAGAATTAATGTTCTAGTATTGAGATTTAGTCACAAAAAGTTACACATGTAACCTGATAAATGTTTGTTGCTGCAGGGAAATTGCGAGAACGTTAGCTGATGAACATATGAAGCGTGTCTTCACTGTAGATACATTGGATGAAAATTGGAAGGGTTGGAGATGTTAATCAATTAGGCATAGGTATTACAAGGAGAATTCAAGATCCTAATGATATGCAACATATGGTAATTCTTTGTTCTTATTTTAACTTCATATTCTTAACTTATGCTAACTCTCTCGGGTTACTTATTTGGTAGAGTTAAGATTCTTGAGTAGCTCAATTCCGTAAGGACGTTTTCATTTTTATGATGCGTGAGTTTGCAAGTTCATGAAAACAAGCCATGTGACTTGGGAACTAGTTTTGAATCACCAACATAAATCAGGCTATCTTTTTCTTTGCGCTATGTACTTCACATCATTTTATTAGAAGATTTTTCTCTCCATTGACAACCTTACATTTCAGGTTGTTCCTGAGAAATCTGAAGGTCCGGCCCGCCAGGGAGGTCCTTGGACATTTTTGGGTTGTTACCATTGTTTGATCTACCTGAACATGACAGTGCGGAGACCATTCGAATGGCACTTATCCATGGGGTTTGTCTCAAGATGATTACATGTCTGTTGACAAGTTCATAAACTTGTAGCATTTCTTTCCATTATAGCACCGCATCTGATGTTTTGTCATATAATTTACAAAGGGGACTAATTGTCAATTGCAAAAGAACAGATATGTATCCTTCTTCGTCATTCCTCGACCGTAATATGGATGACCATGAAGCTCTTCCTGTGGATGAACTCGTGAACTAGCAGATGTTTTTGCTCGTGTTTTCCCTTGTAACTCAATCTTGCACTATTTTTGTTAACTTTGGCAATCGATCTGCCTTGTAACTGTTTTGTTGATTCAATTTGTATATATGTGCAGCCATATGATCTCGAAATGGGGACTATGGTGGTGTTTGTACCATGCTTGCAGAATATTTTGGGAATTATATACTATATTTGGTTTTCCTGGTAAGACAATCTTTACTTTTCTGATTGTTTTAGTCTTGTTATCTGCATGTGCAGGCTTACCTCTATCATTTAGCTATCTGTCGATACCTCATGAACATACCTCATGTGCAGGCTTACCTCTTCACCACAAAATCAGTTTGAACTTTGATGTGTGTTTGTCTTGGATGCTAAAGTCATTATTTATTCTCTTTACTGATTCCATGCAGTGCTAGTCAGAAGAAAGAAATTGGAGGAACAACAAAGATGTTCAGCATCAAATCGTCATCAGTGAAACGGTATGTGATGAATCCAGAGTTGCAGAGAAGTAATATAGCAGAAAAATCTTAGGAAGTCTTTGGCAGATGCAATCCTTTCTGAGATGTCAAGCCACCTTTATTCTTTCTCTTGTGCGTTCTTAGACATAAATTCTAGGAGATAGGTAGGCAAAGAGTGAAACTAAGGTTTGCTTTCTTCAGACACTTGGTTGATTCGTCATTGTTGAAGTGCTTTCGCAATTATTTTTTTCTTTCCTGATTCTCCATGCCTCGAGATTCTTCAGACGTCTATGTTCCATTTTTTATTTTTTTGTTTCCTATGAGCCTCATCATCTCTTAAACTTGCAAGGATTCGTTCGATAATATATTTTTTTTCATCTACTTTTTTATCTCGTGTAATCATTTTGGCCGATTGGACCATTTTGTTCGGTGATGATTTCATAATCGTATCTTGCAAAACTCTCCCTCAAAAGGTTGTAAAAAGTATTAAACATAAAAAATCGCGGTATGTGCCAAAAATTGCTCTCGACCTTTACATGTTAAAAATAAGTTTGGTAAACAATAAGTTAATAACACTTACAAATCTTAGAAAGATATAAATAACATAAGAATTCCCAGATACAACTTCACGTCATATTTGATGGTTTTATATCTATTTCCCGAGAAATCCATCATGAAGATTTCCATTAATATATATATTTATCAGTGCAACATAAACAGTGAAGTTTAGTGTTCTTGTTGAGACTGATCAGATGCTTGCTATGGTTTTTTTGCAACGAAGTCGAGATGATACTACAGAAGGTACCAACAAAACGCTAGAATATGATGTTCTCATCAGGCACATTGTCCCCTGGGATAAGAAAGCTTGCCAAGAAGTACCTTCAAGATCCTTTAAATATTGATCTGGTGAGTGGTAAATTAACTTCCAAGTTTACTATCCCATACCCATACCCATCCTAAATATATCTATAATAATTAAGTTTAACCAAAAATGTATTCTAGGTCGGATATTCTACTCCAAAAGTTGTTGATGGAATTACATTGTACAAGATAGAAGCAGGCATGCTCAGAAGGGCATCAATCTTGGGTTCTCTAATTACAGTAAAGACTAAGAACCTTTATATAATTTGGTGTATTATTTTCATGTGTTTCTTATCATCATGGAATGGGTTTTCAAATGATTCACTTCTAGTCGTATTGAATTATCGCGTTCTTTGTTATGTGATCTTCCTTGTGATTGTTAGGATCATGCAAAAGGAGGGAAGAAATTTTTTTTCACCGAAATGCAAAGTGACGCTGATCAATTGGCTTGGTCTATGGGACAAAAGTTCAAGTGTAAGGCACTGCATGGTGATGATAAAAGAGAAAGAACACTATCACGCTTCCGCGACGGGGCATTCGATGTGTTATTTTCCACCGATGTTTTTGCTCGTGGAGTTGACGTTCCTAATGCTGAACTCGTAATTATTCGTTATTACCCAGGCTATGTCCTTTTTTTGTCACTTTCTTCTCCATTTGTGAGCACGCAAATCGGGTCTCGATTCCACGTGATCACAAACAATCTAAATAAGAACTGAATACGTGCACTGAGGTGTGAGAAGTGTATAATATCCCTAGGTAGATGATAACTCATAGATTCCAAACCCCTATGGTTTGTCATGATCTCATCATCATTCCCTGCTAGGCGATAGGTCCGAGATACGAGTATGTATGTGAACCATCGGGCAAAAGATAAAAGAGACAAAGGTTTACGTGGTTCAAAGACTAAGGCCTACATCCACGGATCTCGAGGTGATTTACTATAAGACAACAATTCTGAGAGATGATCACAAGATCTCGGTGATCATCGATCATTTGAGCTAAAACTCTCACTTACTTCTCCCTATTCTCTCTCCTTCCTCTCCTTTTTTCGGCCCCCACTTCAAAGGAGGGGGGATACATATTTATAGCTAAATTTGGTGGGTCCTCACTACAATGAGCCATCGAGATCTTATCTTCTTGTGTTTCTCGTGCATGATACGCGGACTTGGATATTACCCCGCGGCGTGATCCGCGACCTCTATGTCACCCCGCGGCTTCGACTATATCCCGACTCATCCCATTGCTCAACCCTTGTTTTCATCGTTGGTCGTCCGACACGTGTTCTCCCGAGCTACATTAAATGCGGGTGGTTGAGCGGTCCAGCATGGCGAGTGGTGTCACCTCTTGTCATGTCTATGTCGGGCCGACCGCTTCGATCGTTGATCATGTCTTACCTCGTGATGGGTTAAGGCCATCCTCCGCCCTACGCGGACTATCTATCTCGGTGCCCTTTATTTCTCGACCGTTGGTCTTGACAGATGGCACGTTGTTCGAGTGCCACGGATGCCCCTATGTGTCATCCTTGAGCAATGTCATCCACGTGGACCCCGGTAGTGCACGTGGCAATGGAGATAAATAAGTGTACTTACAATTTGCCCCTCTTCTTGCGATCAAGCGTTTGGCTTTTGTTGGAAGAAGAACCGTGGTACGTTTTTATCTCCTCATTAACTTCTCCTAAAAAGGTGCTAACCGCATTTATTGTGCACGTTTCCCCACGTCCGCCATAATCAGCTCTTTGGGTAGTGGGACTATTTCTTCTCGGTTCTATAAAAAGAGGGAGAGTGAGAGAATGTGACTTTAATTCACATTCTCTCGCTTTTATTCTTTGTTCTTTTGTCTTCATCTTCTTAACTTCCTCTCGACACCATTGTTGCCGCCGTTGCCGCTGGCCGTGGTCGTTGTCTTGCCGCTACCGTGGTCGTTATTGTTGCTATCACCATCGTTGTCGCCGCCACATTCATTCTGTGGGTTCGTGTATGATCTTTGTATCCCGCTTAATCACCATCCCCGAGTCCACGAGCTTCGATTTCGATGATGCGTTGATGATGGGTTTAGGTTTAAGTATACCTTGGGATTTGAGAGTTAATGCCACCGAAGTTGGGTGTTTGGTCCGCCATGCTTTTGATTTTATTTCTTCTTTCGAGTTTGGACGATAACTGAGGGTTTAAGCAACCGTTAGATGAAACCTAGTGTTATCTTCTTTTATACTGCTTTTGAGATTTTCTTGATTTTTGATCTTTCCCGCTCTCGATTTGAATTCCTATTCGTGTTTGTGCTCAGATATGTCCGATCATCCGCGGGTTCCTTACCAAACCCCCCGTCAAGTCCTCATCGATCTCCCTAATGATCCCAACATAAGGGGTGGAACTTCGCTTTCACTTACCCAGGGTAACCTCGGGATGGACGAACATCTTCGCCCTCCGGTCAAAGGCCTTCGCTAAAAGGGGTGATCCTCCGTGGGATCTAGATATGCCGCGAATCACCCTAGAGGTGGGTCTCCTAGCGCAGAACCCGCGCACGAGCCTTTGGACGTGCAGCCCCTCCGCACTAAGCTTCCGTCCGCCTGACTAATCCACCTGCC
This sequence comes from Papaver armeniacum, assembly GCA_023531295.1. Classification (NCBI taxonomy): domain Eukaryota; kingdom Viridiplantae; phylum Streptophyta; class Magnoliopsida; order Ranunculales; family Papaveraceae; genus Papaver; species Papaver armeniacum. Next base: position 1,857 of record JAJJWW010018482.1, on the reverse strand, counting down.
TCTAGTTCAAGTAAGTCAACTAAAACTCTTACTTCAAGAGAAAGGTCTGCGAGATGAGTCTTCTGAGACTTAGTTCCTCCTAAGAGGAAGGTCATGTTCTCATGAGGATGCTACTGAAGAAGCTTTCGAGGAAGATTCTCCACTGTTACTTTCCGTCCTTTATCTATGGGTAATAAGAAGTTTACCTTCCGACACATTGATCTCGAGGCCTTCAAGGTGAAGCATGGTCTTCAAGATTTTCGTGTTCGTTTTTATGCCGCCGATAAAGACATAACTTATGAGATGGTTACCACCATTACAAGTACGATGCCTTTCATTTGCCGACAACCGTGGGTGCTTTCGAGGCCTAGTTTGATGTTACCCCTCGTATAAAGCCAGGTGATGATTTCTATTACCGGGGTCTCTGCCTAGCCGCGATATCGCCAAGAAAAGTCATAATCGCGGGGTGCAACAGCTTGACAGAAACTATCTTCGCCATCTTCGTGAATGCTATCTTCGTAGTGGGGAAACCATGATGACTTGCTATGCCCCTAGATTAGAAAAGGAGAAAGGGTGGTATACTCCCGAGAATTTCAACAAATCCTTTGGAGATTATGTTAACAGAATACTCGTAAAGCCGTGGTCTCGTGAGTCTACTAACATTACTTAAGGGGAAGTTCGCTTTGAGCGAGGTCGTTGATTCCAAGATGGCGAGGATTCCTGGTGCCGAAGGTCTTCCTATTCCCGCCGAGGAGAGAATCAAGCGTGATCATGACTATGAGTGGTCTCGCCACTGTTCTTTGAAATTGTTGGCCCATGGCCTATGGTTGGGTCCCCTGGTCCCCGTGGTTGGCAGCCTCACCGTTGACAGCCTCGCGGTTTCTCCCGCTCGTTACGCTCATTATCGCCTCGGCGGATGAGTTTTGCCTGTATGGGATTTTGTTTATAGCCGTGATGTTGATGATGCGAGAAGACGAAGATGTCCCCGATGCTAATCTTCCTCCGCTGAATACCGATGTTGTTAAGGTGCTGCCGTTTGTTTTCTTCGTATGTATGCCCCTACGTTTTCTTAAATAATGTTTATTATGCCAAGGAAAGGTGATGGCAATGGTTCTTTTATCATTACGTGTTGTAGGTGTGTAGAGGTAAGAAGATTAATCCCAAGCAATCATCGAATTCTCCCACCGAGGGTTCCTCTCATTTCGAGGATGTAAATAGTCCCGTGTGGTGGTAATGAGGACTCTTCCGACAGGAAGAGCGACTGAGACTTCTCCGCCTGCTCAAGAAGGTGATGGTGATCGGGCAGATGGACGGTGGAGGTGATGATCCCATGCCATTGGTGGTGGTCGTGGTGATCCGACTATTAGTGGTGGTCGTGGTGATCCGGACCACCAAGCGCGGTCTCAGTGATTCGGCTATCGGTGGTGGTCAAGATGACCCGCCATTGGTGGTGGTCAAGGTGATTCGCCACTTGTGGTGGTCAAGGTGACCCGGCCACCGCCACCGGTGGTGGTAAAGGTGCTTCTGATGCCGGTGGTATTGGTGATTCGGATGTCGGGTGGTATTGGTGGTGGCAACTTGTCTATCAGTGGTGGTGGAAATCATGCCGGGGTTACTAAGTCCAGTGTGAATGTTACATAAAAGGTAAGGGACTTGTTCTTAGTAGTGTGACAAGGATGGGGGTGCTTGTTATGAGTTCTCCTTTGCAAGGTTTTATCTGGGAAAGTCATTTGACATGTCCACGGTTATGGGGCTTGTTTGGACTTCACTCTGCCTCCACTGGTGATGATTGGAGTGTTCTCGAGGATAGCTTGCTGGTGGCCCATCCGGCAGTGTCCGATGTTGGGGTTTTGGTAGTGCCCTCCGAGGATTTTGTCG
>JAJJWW010018481.1:0-43799 GCA_023531295.1 Papaver armeniacum | reverse complement strand
GATCGGCGACAATTTTTGCGATTAGCAAAGAAATTCAGTAACGGCTGTCAACTCACATTGCACTTCTGTTGTTACCAAAAAATTCGTAACGGCCCCGAAGTGCGTTACCACGTGAAAATTAGTAACGGCTCGAGCACCGTTACGAGGGCCATTACAACCAAAATTCGTAACGGCCCTATTGCCGTTACTAAAAAAATGTAACACCCACTTTTGCAATGAGCAAGAGTCAGCTACAACCCGCTTTAAGTAACGGCTCGCTTCATTACTGAATCCCAAAATTTGGTGTAGTGGATTGAAGATGAATTCCTTGACCAATATTTCTCTCCATTGATTACTTTCTACAATTTACTTTGCTTTTAATTTACTTTTATTGCACATAGAATTCAAACTCTAACTCCATACTTAAGAAATTGATTACGAAATAACTACAATCGCCTCTCGGATACGAACTCTTTTCTTATCATATACTCTTTAGAAAGTGAAATTATTTTTGACGCATACTATTAGCCGATCGCTGAGATAACTCTTCTCCTTGGAGAGTGTGGCTCTTTGTCAATCTTCCTAATCGAACCTTAAAATCCAATTATCTCGAAAGTGAGGTGAAGATGCGATGACCTTGCCGCTAAGTTTGGAGATTACGCTAAAAGACTCCACCGCGAAGTCAAGGATTCTCATTCTGAAGAGGATGAAAGGTGCTTTTATAGATAGTGGATGTCTCAAAGGTTTCCGACGAAATGAAACCCGAATGCAAAGCGCTGATCATGTCGAAGCAAGATTTTTGCCTTCCTCGTTGTCTAGAGACATTTGATGACTACCTCGCAAGAAGGAAAAAAGACCAGAGCTGCTAGCGGTTGCTGAAGTTAGCAAAAGGTGAAGTTCTTCCCATTGGCAAGCTATTCCTGCCTTATCATCTGGGCTCCCCCACGCGTTTTCTCAAGTCGCTGAGCACTTTATAAGTATGCTCCGAAACCGATGCCTTGATTCGCTCCGCTTCATGTCTGGCGTCCAAAGGTCCGTGAGATTGATTTGAGCGCAATTTCGCCTCATGGGAGCTTGGCCCATAGGAAACTTGTTCATTCAAAGTCTGCGATTTGCCCTAAACTTGTTCATTCAAAGTTGCTGTCTTGCTATATTTCTTCATGGGGTCTTTCCGTATAGTCACATAATATTGACTGTGTCGCTCGTCACATGGGTTTGGACAAGGGGTGCCTCTTGCTTACAAATTCTGATCCCTAAGGATTCATCATGTCACCCTTAATGCCAAAGTGCCCTTGAGTCGGCATCCTTCCCTTCTTTCAAACTAGAAGAGTAACTTCCTACTTCCACCTTTCGCTTATAACGAGTTCCGTGCGATGAGTTTATTATGACCTTTTTGGCATGGTGGAGAACGTCGTTGCAAACTTTCCCCGTAAGCTTTGAAGAAGTATCCAATGTTGAGAGACCTCTGCGAAAGTTGCCTAGCAACTCGGTGTCCCAGCTGGCGAATCTGAACGGGTTAATCGCAAGGATGTTTGTGTTGATCCTCCCGTTTCCAAAGGATCCTCCCAACTAGGTATGTGTCGCTTTTCATTACTTTATCCAATAAATCCGTAAAACATGTGTCTCTTCTTAATTGGTTTGTCTCAAACACGAGACGGCAATTTCTTCAAAGAATCAAAACATGTGTCTTGTTTCTTCGACAAGTGAGGAGAGTGATTCGGAAGTGGTTCGGTGAGTTCCGCGCTTCTTTTCTTTTTTCTTCAGTTTCTTCTTTTGAAAAATGTCTGACTCAAGTTCGCAGGAGGAATCCGATTTGGAGGACGATTCTTGGGTAGAGCCACACGAAAACTTGCCTTTGGTGGCCACCGCCGGTGACTTGGAGATGGGAGTTAGCCAATTGCCGAGCACAGATGTGGCTCAAACGGTGGATGATTCTCTGATGGTCGCTATCGTAGACATGGAAGAAAACCTCTCGCGAGTCGTGAGGCCAGGTGCGGACGCCGCTTTTGATCCTCCGTACTTGGTTCCTTATCCAGGTCATGTGCTTGGTTGGCGGCTTCAGCGTGCTTGGCTAAGTATGAGGCGTTAGTACACCGGAACTGCAGGAGAAGTTCGGACATATGTCCACAACCAAGAAAGTCACTAGTCGATTTGCGCTGGCTAAGCGTGTAAAAGAGGCTTTATCTTCCATCGAGGATATGCGTGAGGTGACTGGTCACACCAAGTCAAGACGCACAATGAAGAGCACCATCGCGACGTGTGAGCGGTAAAGGAGTTCAACACTTCGTGGTTTGTCAAGGCCTTGCGAGATCCAAAAGTTGAAAATGCAGCAACCGAAGCCTTTCCCGCTGAGATTGCACGCATGAGGTAAACTCAAAGCTTTCCAAGATGTTGACTACAAGAGAGCGGCCAACATGCAAAGTTGACTTTCTCCAAGAAGAACAAAACTTTGTCAAGATTTTCCTTGTGCTTCTCTCGTTAAACTTTCATTTAGGTTCTCTCTCTTTTTTTTTTTTCGAAGACATATTGATGTCCTGGCTCAAAGTTCTGACCTATTTTTGTAGACACTTGCAGCTTTTTTGAGATATTGATTATTTCTGGATGAATGGTTTTGATAGTATGACTCGATTATGCTTTGGGAAAGGAATATTGCTTTTATGAAAGTGTGTGCTAGCAATAGTACAAGAGTATGACGGTTTTATTAAGAACCTAAAAATGATCGCTATCTTGCCCAATCTAATTTTACTCACTTGCAAACACGCCTCTCTTCAAAAAGGCGGCGGGTAGACGCCAAAGATGTCCCCAATCGCCGGGTAGATCTTCGAGTCCTCATTTCCTCATGTAGTTTTTACAACTGCAACCTGTCACCGGTGGTTGAGCCTGACGAGTGGCAGCATCTCTAAGTCCCCGCTTTTCTCGTGTAGTTTTTACAACTAGTAAATCGGCACTGGGTAGTTACTGCCGGATCGAGTCGCCTTCCCCACCATCTTGACATCCGGGTCAAGAATCGAGATCGATGGGCCCCGACATTGTAGCTGAGTAGATCAATCCTCCCGATGTGGTCGCCAATTGCTTACAGGGTAAACGTTTCGCATTTCTGCAAATTGTGAGGTGAGTGAGAAACTGGTTCAAACCCTAAACAAATGTGCCGTACGTGAGCACTTTATAGCATTCGAGAGATCAACTGCATAAGTCCTACCTAAACCAAGAAATGGCTGCTCCAGACGGTTTTGGCCACAAAGCTGAGGAGAAGGGGCCGATTTGGGGAGGGCCAAGAAAGGTGTTGAGACCACACCCGGGGAGAGTGGTCTCGACTTGTATCAGAAAGTGGAAGCCTTTTAAGCTTGCAAGAGATGGAAAGCTGGGAGAGCTTGCAAAGCTGCCTTTTCCGGGAGTGTAGTATTTTTCTCCCGACCGAGACTTGTTTTTCCTGGAGCTGGTAAGACCTATTTATACAAGTCGAGATTGAAACGCACTGGTCTCATGAAGGAAGAGAGTAAAGGGTGAAATAATGAGAGGAGGTGGTAAATCCGCATGGGTGTTAATGGTGAAAATGTTTCTACCATTATTTCCTCATTTATTTGACCGCTATTCCTTTTCACGCTTTCTAATGTGAGCGTAGTGTACGCCGCAAGCCAGACCGCCAAACCAAAACCCCGGAAAGTATCCCTAGCTGTGTTGATGTCTCGAGTGTTGGCTGCATCTTGAGTGCAAGGGTGTTGCTAGGGGCGTATGTGGCATGTGCCAATGACGGAGTGGAATGCCTTATGGTAGGTTGCACGGCTTTGCAAGTTAGGCTACCAAACGTGTTTTTGGCATGTGCGAATGCCTCTATGGTAGGCTGCACGTTTGCAAGTTAGGCTACCAGCGTGTGTGTTTGGCATGTGCGAATGCCTTGGTGGTAGGTTGCACTTCGCCATAAGTTAAAGACAACAAGCCGCGGTAGTTACAAAGCAACGGCATGTGCTGAATGCCTTGGTGGTAGGTCGCACCCGCTTGCGTTAGGCTACCGAGCATGTCAAGCTGTGCCAATGGCATGCGTGGCATAGGGCCGTGGCCTTGGTAGGAAAAGCTACCAACAGCATGTTGGCATGTGCCAATGGCATGCGTGGTCATAGGGCGTGGCTTGGTAAGAAAATCTACCAAACAGCATGTTGGCATGTGCCAATGGCATGCGTGGTCACGTTAGGGCCGTATTGGTAGGGAAAAAAGTTACCAGCGAGCATGTTGGCATGTGCCAATGGCATGCGTGGTCACAGGCCGTGGCCTCGGTAGAAAAGCTACCAATGAAAGCATGTTGGCATGTGCCAATGGCATGTACGTTAGGGCCGTGGCCTTGGTAAGAAAAGCAACCAGCTTGAGCATGTTGGCATGTGCCAAATGGCATGCGTGGTCACGTAGGGCTGTGGCCATGGTAGGAAAAGCTACCAATGAGCATGTTGGCATGTGCCAATGGCATGCGTGGTCAGCTTAGGCCGTGGCCTCGGGTAGGAAAAAGCTACCAAACAGCATGTTGGCATGTGCCAATGGCATGCGTGGTCACAGGGGTCAGTGGGTCTGGTAAGAAAAAGCTACCAATGAGCATGTTGGCATGTGCCAATGGCATGCTACGTTAGGCCGTGCCTTGGCAGGAGAAGCACAACGAGCATGTTGGCATGTGCCAATGGCATGCGTGGCCGACGGGCCTAGGCCGTATGGTTTGTAAGCCTAGGCGCTATATTTGCATGCGCCAATGGCATAGCTGTTGGAAATATGGCTTGTGGTACGTGTTGGCATGTGCCAATGGCACGTACGCCATGTTGACCTAGCTGCACGCTTTGCAAGCTCCGCATGGCGCTATATTTGGCATGTTCCAATGGCATACGGCCTAGTTTGGCATGGTTGCCAATGAGCTCGAGCATGAGTTTGGTTTCGCCGTCCGCCATGGTGCGCAGCAGCGCTTTGGTTTGGCATTGTTGCCATGGGCGCATAGCAGCGGCTTGGTTTGGCATTGTTGCCATGGCGCGCAAATAGCGCTTTGTTTTGCATTGTTGCCATGGTGCGCCGTAGCGGTGCGGCTTGGTTTGGCATTGTTCCTATGGTATGTCAGCAGCGCAGGGCGGTTTGGTTTGGCATTGTTGCCATGGTGCGCAGCCACGCGCTTGGTTTGGCATTACGCTATGGTGCGCAAAGCAGCGCTTTGTCATATCATACAGCGCAAAGGCGCGCTTGGTTTGGCATTGTTGCCATGGTGCGCAGGTACGCTTGGTTTGGCATTGCTGCCATGGTGCCACAGGGCGGCTTGGTTTGGCATTGTTGCCATGGTGCGCAGCCGCTACAAGGCGCTTGTTTTGAATTAGGTCTCGCCGAAAACTCCTAACTGGGTATTTTGAAAAATACCCCTATTAATTATTTACACCGAGTTAAATGCTCTTAGTTAATGTGTCATGTAATACTAGGTCACGGGTTTTACGATTTTACCTTGTTTAAAAAACCACCATCAACACCTTGATATCGGCAATTGTCCATCCTATGGTCACCTTGTACTTCCTTAGCACCCTTAGAAGTTTTTGCCCGTAAATCATTAAGCTCATTAGAAAACAATCACAGTAACTTCTTTCATTATCACCCAAGTACAAGTACTTTAGGTGGCGAAGAGGTTCAATTCTAACTTGGAGATTTAACAATCAAGGAACAAGCTTTTCATCACCGCATGGTAAAGAAATAAAATAGATAATAGGAGTTTCCTAGCATCCTTGTAGTGAATTAAGATCACCAAGGGCTTCTTTGACTTCATTACACACACTCTACACCATTATCCATGGATGTAGTTAACACTTCGTTTCCAAAGCATCATCACCGTTTAATTCAAACATTTATTGTGCCAATGAATCCATAACATCAATGGAGAAACAAGAGTGACATCACTAGGATATCTCATCGTCTTCAAATGTTGAAACGTATTGTTTCTCCATCAAACTCCATGGTCAACGCCCTTTATCCACACATCAATTATGGTTCTCGCCGCTTTCATGAAGGGACGCCTGGCGGCAAAGCAATGTGGAAGAGACGAGTCCTGAACCTTCATCCATCTCTAACACACAAAAGCTACCTGGAAATACAAGTTGATTAACTCACAAGAACATCCTCAACAATACCTACTGGGTAGACATTAGAGCGACTGCCAATTGTAATACAATTTCAAATTTTTTTAAGAGGTGACCAAGATCAAGTGAATTATACATTGACGCAGTATAACATTAACTGATGCACCTAAATCCAAATATAGCTTTGTTAAATATGGTGTTACCAATTGTGATTTCCGAATGTCAAAACTAATGATCCTCAGACTTAAGGGAGTTTGTGTTGTAAGATTGCCAAGCATTATCCCCTACACTAAGCACTTCCATTACCTTTGAGCCTTGTTTGTTGGTACACAAGTCCTTCAACACCTTTGCATACTTTGAACTTGCTTTATAGCATCAATGAGTGGTATGTTCACATGGAACTTTTAAGAACGTCTAAAATCTCCTTTCTAGTTCCGCCTTCTTAGAACTTGCAAATCATGAGGAAAAGGTAAAGGAGGAAATATAAGTAGAAACCGAGTTTTAGAGTTGAATAGGTATTTCAAGTTTGGGAGAATCCTCATTATTCTCCAAAACAGTTCCTTTGGTGTGTCCACCTTGCCCAACAAACTTTCCTGGGTTGCAAAGTTGTGTACCATTTCTCAACGTAATAGTATCGACACCCCTTGGGTTGATAGGTTGAGAAGGAGTTTCCCACTATTTTGTGCCTTCAATTGGTCTCAACTCAATAGCCATGGGAACCCATTTGTGTTTGCAATTCCTTGATAGCACTCTTTAGTTTCTTGTTGACTTTCTTTAAACATGCTATGTACCTTCATCATTGTTCAAGCTTTGAATCAATATCGGATCCTTGATTTTACATCGATTGTTGTGCTTGTGGTTGGCCAAATTGTTGTCTCGGCTGGAATTATTAAGCTGTTGAGGTTGAATCCACTCTGAAAAGCTGAAGGTAGGTTATCAACCGCTCCTTTGCTTGTTGGCATAGCTAAAATCGGGGGTGATCTCTCCATCCTGGACAAAGTGTTCGGTAGGATCAAAACCGCTCATGGATTTGGAAAGATCGATTAGCTTGCTTCCGTCCTCATAAGTTTGAGAGGAACTTGTATCACCTTCGCTGCAACTTGTCGCATCATTGCCGATATGTTACCCACCCCGACGGCCTCAACTCGCTCACCTCATTCACCTTTCTTAGAATCACATCCGAACCACATTTACTCAAGAATTGTTGTGAGTTCGCTGCCATGTTTTCAATCAACTTCTAGCTTGTGCCACTGCCTTGTCTACTAGTGCACTACCACCCGCAGCTGGCGATAAGATTCCTATCACTTGATTGAGTCCTTCATAGAAGTATTGGATGATCATAATAATACTAAATTGGAAAGTAGGGCTTGCAACTAATCTCTTGTACCGTTCTAACATTCATAATGATTCTCCCACATTTTGCTTCATCCTACAAATCTCCTTGCGAATTTGAGTAGCCTTTTGATGCAGGAAAATATCTCTCTAAAAAGAGTTTCTTCAACCCATTCCATGTCATGTGACACTTCCTGAGGTAAATAGTACAACCAATCCTTAAGACTATCCATTAAAGAGAAATCTGAAACTTTCAACATCAGACCATCCGCCTAACATTCAACAAGTATAGCCATGACAATGGTGCTAAGTCCATAAGATGTTTGTTTGGATCTTCATTCACCATGCCATGAATTTGCAATTCTCTACAACCCCTTGCTTTAATCTCAAAAGTAGAGTTCGTTTGAATACACCCTCCAAGGTGTATCGTTTCCATGAGAAGCTAAGTCCTTGAGCGAACGATTTGCATCACCCATTGCTTCTTCTTCTTCAACTTTGGTTCGGCTACGATTGGAACCTCTTTGTCTCCTCTTCTACGTGTACTCTCCTTCCACCTTTAACTGGATTTTCTTGCCAGTCTTGACTTGGTTTGAGTATTGGTGCCTCTTCGAGTAGCTATCCCGCACCTTGATAATTCCAATCTTTGAAGCTGTGGATTAGGTACTCGAAAACAATTTCCCAAACAAGGAGAAACAAGACAAGAAACCGAAAAGTAAAGATAAAAGGTAATTAAAGAAACTAAAAACTTAATAACAAGCCGTATGCCTCACTTAAGAATCTGCGCCCAAAATTTGATCGGGTTGTCAATCAATAAAAATAATTTCACTTTCTTACTCACTAAATTTAAATGAAGCACAAGGTAAGGAAGAGTTCAGATTCACAGAGAGGCAATTGTTGTTATGCAATTTTCAGTTTCTAATGTAACCAAGGGGATGTTTGTTGTTTTAGCGAAATACTAAAGTAAAAATAAAAATAACGCAGCAAATAGTCGAATAATCAATATGAGAAGATATTGGCCACGGATAGTCATTCACAAACATGTATTTTCATCAATGATTAGAATTGGTACTTAATCTCTCATTTACTAAAAGTCCTTGGATACCTTGATCGTAAGTATAACCTGCAATTCCCTTCGTTTTCATCACAACCATATTAAAAGACGACATGTGAATTCTTCCTAGAAAGCAACCTAGCGTAAAAGCACAATTAGATTTTAACTCCCTAAAAGCAATAAGTTCTATGAATAAGACTAATCAATGCAAACGAATGTGTAAAAGCACTAAACGCTTTAACAAAAGTTATGATTCATCAGTGACTAGCAGATATATCACTACAAGCACTACCCACAATTATGCTACTTAGAATCGTGATAAACAACTTTTTCGTATTGAAAACCCTAATATACTCTAGAGATGAATGTAACCTGGATGATTCCTGATCAACCTAACAAGTATTCAAATCTTTTATAACACTATTAATGTAATCACAAACAATAAAATTACCAGAAAACTAATTCATAGATTCAAAAACATGTCAGAGAAATCAACTTTTATCCCATAACCAATAATATGTTTAGCTACTCATACTTTTCTGAGTTCATCATAATAATATTAATTGAAAAGAAGAAGATGAACAAAAGCAAACCTAGAAGCGTAAACAAAACCGCCTCCAAAATTCCAAGAATAAGATATAATAAGATGTAAGAAGACCTTCCTTTTATAGCTTTTCCAACTTCTAAAATTAGGTCTAGTCTTCAAAGTCCATTAGATGAAAATCCACCAAGCCTATAAGAGAGATAAAACCCATGTAGAAAATATGTCCCAAAAGTGGTCACCGGAAATCGTATTGTGGCCGAAATTGACCTAAGGGCTCTGAATATTTTAAACGCAGTTCAAAAGTCAATGGCCACCTGTCAGAAATAACCTTGGCCTGTCAATAGTCAACTCTTGCATGACCGAATAAACCGAGTCGTGGGTCAAGAGTCGATCATGAGTTAGACCTAGTCACCTATTCATGAGAGCAAGAACCGAGTCACCGCATGTGTGTAGTCGTGTGTAGCTAGTCCTGACTGAAAGTGCATGAGCCTGAAGAATCACCACCGTCGCATGTGCCTAAGCTCTTGCATGAGCCATAACCTATGTGGATGCACCATCCTTGTGCTTCATAGCCGCTTGAACCGAACTCCACCGCCTTCTTCCCCGAACAACATCAATTGAACCAAGCCAACCTCGTGACTACCATCTCATATTGCCTGTTTCGATCTCATCAACAATAACTCGCAATGCCCCGTAATCTTCTCAACCGGAGCCGTACAACTTTAGCCACTGACCACCTTTCCAAGATAACACCGCTTCACTCTATATCTTATTGTCACATTCAGCCTCGCAATATTTCACCAAGTCATGCGGACTCACGAAGATTATCACCCACTCCACACGTTCCAACATCCACCACGCCGACTCCGCCTCAAAGAGTATCGCAACTCAACCCGTAACTCGTAAGTCCAAGCACCAGCCATAATCAAGACTCATTCTCCAACTCGCAACTGGTATGCACCGCCGAGACCCATCTTCTGGGCCTACCTTCTTCCCTCCTTCAGACCGTAACACACCTTTGCACCCATATCCTTGCCAGCCTCTATCTCTTCACAACTCCTACAACCTCAAGGCCAAAGATCAATCCGACGAGCTCAACTAATCTTTGCTGCTCTACATTCCAAACATTGACACACACCCGCAATCTCATTTATCGCCAATACGACATTCCACCAAACCCTTATGACATCCATTTCTCGCAGCCTTTCTAATAACATCATCTAGCCTGTGCAACAATGGCACTTTGCCTCAGCCACCACCACCTGCCTCATGGAAGCATCACTTGCGACCAAACAAATCATCTTCTAATTCCGGCAACAATGCGACTACCCATATTATGTCCGGCCATTCCACTTCCGCAACCTACAATGAGCTGCACAAGCAATATTTGTAGCCTAATGTGACTACCCACAAACCTTCACTATAACATTGTCTCACCACCACCAAGATATAGTTTCGAGTCATCTCCTCACACATTATAATCCTAATCTTCTTAGCTCGACCATTGCAAAACCAACACAAACAGTGTTCCAACTGCCACAATATCAAACAAGATCCATAACAGCAGCCTCCCACAATCACTTCATGACCACCACCAAGTCCACTGCACTCTAACTACAACTCCTTTCAACTCAATGTTAATCAAATTCAAATTTCATCAAAGATCAACCTCGTAACCCATTCACTTAAACCCTAATTTGATTGAATCGAATCAAACCCATGGATTCTAACCACCGCCATCTCCCACCAATTACCACAATGTAAGTTCACTTTCAACCCGATTCAAACCCTAGTTCCATTAGCAAAAGAATAGCCTAATTTCACTCCTCGCCTATGTTCTTCTCTACAACCCCGGGAGCAACCATTCCCTAATTTTTTTCCTCATCCTTTAAATCGAGAGAAGCCCACAAAACTGTAGAAACCCTAACTCGTAATCCCTAAATTCAAATCAGTATCACCGCTACATACCAAACTGCTCAAACTCCTTTTGTTCCCCCAAGGTTGTCTTTCAACCATGACTCTGCATAACTAAATCCATCAAATCTTCCTTGTTCTTCACAAGACAAAGAAACCATCATTTCTCAGAATTCCGATTAAAAATCAAAACCCTATCGAGCGGCCAAGTCAAAACCCATTTCACCTTAGTTACCATCACCAAGATTATCTCTTCTTCATTTACGCCCGAATCCGAGTCTTCATCTCTCCGGTTCTCTCTACAATGAAACTCCCATGACTCTCTCGCTCCGAGAATAACATTCGATCTATTTTAGTGGTACGCTATGCATGAATTACTATAAGAGCTCCATATATTTGATAAGGGCCACCTTATTGCTCTTATAATTCTTGCACAGCGGCTCTGTGTATCCGACAGTTTATTCACGACTTTGCTCGAATTTTCTCGTGACGTTAAGCTGTGATTGACTTTCAATCTTTCGCCGTTTCATATTTCCGTTCGCTTCGGTTGTCAATCCGTCAAAAATAATTTCACTTTCTTACTCACTAAATTTAAATGAAGCACAAGGTAAGGAAGAGTTCGTATCCACAGAGAGTCAATTGTTGTTATGCAATTTTCAGTTTCTAATGTAACCAAGGGGGGATGTTTGTTGTTTTAGCGAAATACTAAAGTAAAAATAAAATAATGCAAAGCAAATAGTTGGAATAATCAATAAGGAGAAGATATTGGTCACGGGATAGTATCATTCACAAACATGTATTTTCATCAATGATTAGAATTGGTAATTTAATCTCTCATTTACTAAAAGTCCTAGGATACCTTGATCGCAAGTATAACGCGTTAATTCCCTGTTTTCATTACAACCACATTAAAAGATGCATATGTGAATTCTTCCTAGAAAGCAACCTAAAGTGTAAAAGCACAATTAGATTTAACTCCCTAAAAGCAATAAGTTCTATGGAATAAGACTAATCAATGCAAAGGAATGTGTAAAAGCACTAAACGTTTTAACAAAAGTTATGATTCACTTGTGACTAGTAGGATATATCACTACAAGCACTACCCACAATTATGCTACTTAGAATCAGGGATAAACAACTTTTTCGTATTGAAAACCCTAATATAGCTCTAGAGATGAATGTAAATCGGATTGATTCCGGACTCAACCTAACAAGTATTCAAATCTTATAACACTATTAATTGTGAATCACAAACAATAAATTACTGAGACAAAACTAATTCATAGATTCAAAAACATGTTGAGAAATCAACTTTTATCCCATAACCAATAATATGTTTAGCTACTCATAGCTTTCGAGTTCATCATAATAATATTAATTGAAAAGAAGAAGATGAACAAAAGCAAACCCTAGAAGCGTAAACAAAACCGCTCTCCAAAATTCCAAGAATAAGATATATCATAAGATGTAGAAGACCTTCCCTTTTATAGCTTTTCTCCAACTTCTAAAATTAGGTCTAGTCTTCAAAGTCCATTAGATGAAAATCCACCAAGCCCATAAGAGAGAGAAACCCATGTAGAAAATATGTCCCAAAAATGGTCGACGGAAATCTGGTATTGTGGCCGGAAATTGGCCGGAAGGGTCACCGGAAAATAGCTCAGGTGACCGGCAAAGTCCACCCGGTCACCGGTTCAGCGAGTCAACTCGGTCGGGTCAGCTCAGGTCAACTCGGTCAGACCGAGTCAAACCGAGTCAGGGTCAAGAGTCAGATCATGAGTTAGACCCTAGTCAGCTATTCATGAGTCAGAAGAACTGAGTCAGCTGTGTCAGGTGTAGTCGGGTGTGTAGGCCCAGTCTGACGAGCACTGGCATGAGCCCGGGCTAACCCAGCATTTTGCGCGGGCTAAGTTCTTGCATGAGCCATAACCTATGTGATGCACCATCCTTGTGCTTCATAGATGCTTCTTGAACTGCAACTCCACTGCCTTCTTCCCCTGAACAACATCAATTGAACTCAAGCCAACCCCTGTGACCAGCTTCATCTCATATTGCCTGTTTCGATCTCAGCAACAATAACTCTGCAATGCCCTGTAATCTTCTCAACTGGAGATGCACAACTTTAGCCAGCACCAGCTTCAGCATAACACCAGTTCACTCTCTATATCTTATTGTCACATTCAGTTCCTGCAATATTTCACTCAAGCTGCGAGACTCATGAAGCATTATCACCCACTGACACGTTCCAATATCCAGCCATCGCCTGCACTGCCTCGAAGAGTATCGCAACTCCAGTCCAGAGAACACAAGTCCAAGCACCCGGCCATAACCAACCTTTGTACCTCCAACTCGCAATCTGGTATGCAATGCCAGAGACCCATCTTGATTCACCTTCTTCTCCTCCTTCTTGCACACTGCAATCGACTTTGCAGCCCATATCCTTACCCGCTCTATCTCTTCACAACTCCTACTGACTCAAGGCCAGCATCAATCCGACGAGCTCAACCAATCCTTGCCAGCTCTACATTCCAGCACACACACACACACGCAATCTCATTTATCGCCAATACGGCATTCCACCAAACCCTTATGACATCCATTTCATGACTTCTTACCAACATCATTCTAGCTCAGGCCAACAACTATGCAATTTCTCCTCGGGCCACCACCACTTGTCTTCATGGAAGCATCACTTGCGACTCAAACAAATCATCTTCTAATTCCCGTGTGGCAGTGCACTCGGCTCCATATTATGTCTGGCCATTCCACTTCCGCAACCTGCAATGAGCTAGCACAAGCAATATTTGTAGCTCATCGGGACCAGCTCCACAAACCTTCACCACAACATTGTCTCACCACCACCAAAGATATAGTTTGAGTCATCTCCCTGTCACATTATAATCTGCAATCTTCTTAGCTCGACCATTGCATCTCAACACGGCTCTGTGTTCCAATTGCCACAACATCGATGCATCCATAACAAAGACTTCCCACAATCACTTCATGACCACCACCAAGTCCACAGACTCTAACTACAACTCCCTTTCAACTCGGTTGCCACACAAATTCGACTCATCAAAGATCAACCTCGGGAACCCATTCACTTAAACCCTAATTTGATTGAATCGAATCAAACCCATGGATTCTAACCACCGGTTTCATCTCCCATTTCAATTACCAGCAACATAAGTTCACTTTCAACCCAGGATTCAAAACCCTAGTTCCATTAGCAGCAACGGTTTCAATTTCACCTCGTACATGTTCTTATCACAACCCACAGGAGCAACCATTCCCTCAATTTCTTCCTCATCCTCTTAAATCGAGAGCAGCCACAAAATCCGTAGAAACCCTAACTCAGAATCCCCAAATTCAAATCATACCACTGCCATATTCCAAATCCGTTCAAACCCTTTGTTCCCTGTTTGTCTTTCAACCATATATGACTCGAACCCTAACCCGAACCATCAAATCTTCCTTGTTCTTCATGATGTCGAGCCAAAACCATCATTTCTCAGTAATTCTCGATTAAAATCAAACCCCATTGGAGCGGCTCAAGCTCAGAAACCCATTTCAGCTTTAGTTACTCATCACCAAGATTATCTCTTCTTCATTTACGCTCTGAATCTGAGTCTTCATCTCTCTGGTTCTCTCTTACAACAGCCCCATGACTCTCTCTGCTCAAGAGAATAACATTCGATCTATTTTAGGGCATGTGATGCACGAATTACTATAAGCGCCCATATATTTGATAAGGGCCACGTTATTGTTTCCATAATTCTTGCACGATCGGTTCCAGTGTCATCCAAGCAAGCTTATTCACAGAACTTTGCTCGTAACTTTCTCGACGCGGTCGGATTGACTTCAATCTTTCGCCGGCTGGCTTCATATTTCCGTTCTCGCTCCCAATGAACGTTTTCTCCTTCTTTTTGCTCCCAAGGACTCCATTGCACCTAATAACTCAAAACTAGACATAAGAGATGCAATTCTCAAGGAAAATAGCAAAGAAAGCATAAATACTAGATATAAAATTAGGTGTTTTACAACACCTATCAGATTCCCCCACACTTAGACTTTGCTAGTCCTCGAGCAAATTAAACAAAACAATTCTAAAATACATACAACTCTGTGTCGTCGAGGCTACGGTTACTCTTAGCATAAATAACAAGCCTTTGAACCCTAGGTGTCCCTAGTGGACGAGTTATAGTCTCGTGAGGGTTTACTAGAGATATACCCACAAAACCTATTTTTCCAACTTACTAGTTCTCCGTAATGATAGTATCCAACGCGCTAAGAAGACATAGAGATTCTGCACACTAGTCATAAGAAGTTAGACACATAAATGAACACAATCTCATTCTTAAAAGTTGAGAGAGAAATAACCATCCCTTCTCGACAAAAATTCGGGTTCGGAGTGATCAAAAGTCTCGACTACGCCTCACAAGAAAGGGTTTTATGATATTGCTCTCAATAATAAATAGACTTTTTATGGGTCACACATGTGTCCAGGTAGGAATGAAGAGAGAATCCTCGACACGTTGAATGGTAGGAAGGCAAAACCCTCCGAATATTTTGAAAACCCACATCTTTTATAATTTTTGAAAACCCATTTTTACGGCGATCTCTTGAAAGGAAATCAACCACTTAACGAAGGTGGGAATATGCTTACTTACCTCGTATCCGTTCGGCGTGCAGCTAGCACCACTCTCACAGCATCCATAGAAACGTCTTCGGTCTTCAACTCTTGATGATAACTCTTGAACTTCGTAGAATCTTGACAATATGATTCTTTCCTCAAATTCCTTATTAACTTGAAACTTCATTATAGATATTCCTTCTTTCCCTTGGCTTTATTGAAAGAATACAAAACTAAAAACGAACATACAAACCCAATTATTTTTTTTATTTTTTTCTTTTTCTTTTTCATTTTTTTTTTTTTTTTTTTTTTATAATAATTTTTTTAATTTTTTTTAAATAAAAAATAAAACAAAATAATAAAAACTATTAACATACCTAAAAATTTTCTCTTGCGTTTTTTTTTTTTTTTTTTTTTGAGACAAGAAAAAGTAAAATACAAATAAAATAAAAACGTAAGTACAAAGGCCATGGTGTAAGTACTTTACCGCTTGATTCTTCACAACTTATATGTCTTGATATCATAAACTTCTCGAACTCTCATCCTTGATAATTTTTACTCTTGTACAATAGTCTTCAACTTATAAAAATGCTCCTTGTTTTGTTGCTTTACTTAAATCAAATCTGCTCAGTTTTTGCATGCATTTGCTTGTAAACCTCGAACGTGTTCAACTTTCCTTCAAATTTGTGATGCTCCTCTTGTTGATGATGATGGTGTTTCTATGGACTGTTGGTGTAGAGAGATAAGGTGGATGGTGCTAACTGCGAACAAGATTACAAGTGGTATGTAAGTTAGCAATTCGATGTCACCATCATGATTGATAAAAATAGCACTCAAGAGATCAAAGTAGTGCTTCTATGGTGGGAAGTTGGGCAACTCACCATTCTGCCTGGAATTTACGTACGGTGACACACACTCAAAAAGCACAAATTTAGACACGTTCAAAGAATTGAAGGTTGGTGCCTCACATTATGTAGCTTGGGTAGTCTCCACTATAGGGGATCAACTTGCTCTAATACCGAATTTCATCTGCACCTTATTTGCCACTGGCATGGTTAAATCAACTTTAACTCTCATACAATTAAGAAACCCGATCATGTTCTCTGTCATCTCTAAGTTCAGTCACTAGTATGAGATTCTCGATGTAATCTTAGCGACATGTATACTATGTGACTCTAAACTAACCACAAGTTGGAGGTTTCTTATTCACTAATTTACACAAAAGTTGAAAATTTCAAAAATTTACAACGCAAACCACTCCCCCACACTTAAACTTTACATTGTCCTCAATGTAAATTGAATCGTCCAAAGTAAGTCAAGGTGGGAAAATCTAACAAAAAAAAAAAACAAAACAAGAAAAAACAAAACAAGAAATAAGTACAAGACAAGAAATACTCATCCTTTGGGTTGCCTCCCAATTAGCGCTTGGTTTAAAGTCGTCAGCCCGACTATCTCCTTGCTTTCTATGACTCTTCCAGAGGGAGTACATCCACAAAGTTAACTCCTTCCACCACTTCGGAAGTGAAATTCTCATAATATGGTTTCAACCGGTGCCCATTAACTTTAAGTTCTTTCCACAATAGCTATCTACAATTTCCAACCGAACCATGAGAAAACACATTAGTAACAACAAAAGGTCCGATCCATCGTGACCTTAATTTACCCGGAAATAAATGCAAGCGAGAATTAAACAAAAGCACTTTCTGCCCAATGCAAAATTGTTTTCTAGAAATCATGTTATCATGAAATGCTTTCGTCTTTTGTTTGTAAATCCGTGAAATTTCAAATGCATCATTGCGAAGCTCCTCTAGCTCTTGGAGTTGTAACTTCCTTTGCTTTCCAGCCCCATCCATCTCCATGTTGCATTGTTTAATAGCCCAAAACGCCTTATGCTCAATTTCCACGGGTAAGTGACAAGGTTTACCATAAACAAGCCTAAAGGGAGACATCCCAATAGGTGTTTTATATGCGGTTCTATACGCCCACAAAGCATCATTAAGTCGCATGCTCCAATCTTTCCTTGTTGGGTTCCATAGTCTTTTCTAGAATGGATTTCACCTCCTAGGTTAGACACCTCGGCTTGTCCATTGGTTTGGGGATGATAAGGTGTTGCAATCTTGTGCGACACATTGTACTTCGTCAACAAGCTTTGTAAAATCCTGTTTTTGAAGTGAGAACCCCCATCGCTAATTATGGCTCTTGGAATTCCAAACCTTGCAAAAATATGAGCTTGCACAAAATCTGAAACCACTTTAGAATCATTAGTAGGGGTGGCCTTAGCTTCCACCCATTTCGAGACATAATCAACCGCAAGTAAGATATAAAAATTCCCATGGGAGTTGACAAAAGGACCCATAAAATCAATACCCCATACATCAAAAACTTCAATAAATTGAATATAAGTTCGTGGCATTTGATTTCGAGCACCTAGATTGCCGGTTCTTTGGCACCTATCACAAGTTGTACAAAATATATGTGTATCCTTAAACAAAGTTGGCCAATAAAAACCACTTTCAAGTACCTTGTGAGCGGTTCTCTTACTCCCAAAATGTCCTCATAAGCATAAGAGTGACAAAAAGACAAGATAGAGTTAAATTGATTCTGGAACGCACCTTCGTATTACTTGGTCACTACCATGTTTCCATAAGTATGGATCATCCCATATGTATTGGTTACCTAACCTCTTAAGTTTGTCCCTCTCTGCACGAGACAAGTTCTTTGGGATTTGTTTAGAAACTAAGTAATTAACAATATCATCATACCATGGTTCTCCAAAGGCAATTGAGAATAGTTGCTCATCCGGAAAACTTTCACGCAACGGGATAGTCTCCTTGTCCACAGCAAGTCGGCTCAAGTGATCCGCAACAGTGTTCTCAATTCCTTTCTTGTCTTTGATTTCAATATCAAACTCTTGCAAGAGTAAAATCCACCGTATGAGCCTCGGTTTCGCCTCTTTCTTTGTAAGCAAGTACTTAAGCGCTGCATGATCAGAAAAGACAACAACTTTTGTACCAATTAGATAAGAGCAAAACTTTTCGAAAGCAAAAACAATGGCTAATAACTCTTTTTTCGGTGGTTGTGTAGTTTTGTTGGGCCTCATTTAACGTTCTAGAAGCATAATAAATAGCATGAGGAAGCTTCCCCACACGTTTCCCAAGCACCACACCAACCGCATAATCACTAGCATCACACATAAGCTCAAAAGGCTTACTCCAATCCGGTGGTTTAATGATAGGGGCTGAAATCAAAAGTTCTTTCAAACGATTGAATGCCGCCATACATTTTTCATCAAAGTTAAAAACCACATCTTTTTGCAATAAGTTACAAAGTGGTGATGCTATCTTGGAAAAATCCTTGATGAATCTACGATAGAAACCTGCATGACCAAGAAAAGAACGTATCTCCCTCACCGTAGTGGGAGGGGTTAGAGCACATGAATAAGGTCTATCTTAGATTTATCGACTTCCAAGCCTTTAGAAGATATTATATGGCCTAAAACTATGCCATGAGTTACCATGAAATGGCACTTCTCCCAATTTAGCACAAGATTTGTTTCAACACATCGTTCAAGGATTAGAGACAAATTATTCAAGCAAAGATCAAATGAATCACCAAAGACACTAAAGTCATCCATGAACACTTGGATTATGTTTTCAACATATTCGAAAAAGATACTTACCATACACCTTTGAAAAGTAGGCTGGAGCATTGCACAAGCCAAAAGGCATCCTTCTATAAGCAAAAGTACCGAAAGGACAAGTGAAAGTGGTTTTCTCTTGTTCCTCCGGCGCTATCACAATCTGATTATAACCTGAATAGCCATCAAGAAAGCAATAATAAGAGTGTCCAGCTAAACGTTCAAGCATTTGATCAATAAAAGGTAAAGGAAAGTGATCTTTTCTAGTAGTGGCATTCAATTTTCTATAATCAATACAAACCCTCCAACCGGTTTGCACACGAGTTGGGACAAGTTCATTCTTATCATTCTCCACCACCGTCACACCTTGATTTCTTTGGTACTACTTGTACCGGGCTTACCCACTTACTATCGGATATGGGGTAGATAACACCCACTTCAAAAGCTTGAGTATCTCCTTTTTCACAACTTCCATCATGGGAGGATTCAAACGACGTTGCGCTTCCCTTGTAGGCTTTGCATCGTCCTCCAAACGAATTTTGTGCATACAAACGGCAGGGTTTATACCCTTGTGTTTATGGGTAAAAATCGTTTCCGCGATTCAGTAAATTCGGTAGGTGAGTGAGAAACTGTTTCAAACCCTAAACAAATGTCTTGCACGTGAGCACTTTATAGATTCGAGAGATCAATCTGTACAAGTCCGGCCTAAACCAAGAAATGGCCGTTCCAGACTTGCTTCGGTCACAAAGTGGAGGAGAAGGGTTGATTTGGGGAGGGAAGCCAAGAAAGGTGTTGAGACCAGAATAATTCTGGGAGAGTAGTGTCTCGACTTGTATCAGAAAGTGGAAGCTTCGGAAGCTTGCAAGAGATGAAAGCTTTTTTGGAGAGCTTGCAAAGTTGCTTTTTCGGAGAGTGTAGTATTTTTCTCTGACCGAGACTTGTTTTAACGGTGGAAATGGGTAAGACCTATTTATACAAGTCGAGATTGAAATGTCTACTGGTCTCATGAAGGAAGAGAGTAAAGGGTGAAATAATGAGAGGAGGTGGTAACCGCATGGTGTTAATGGGTGAAAACGTTTTCACCATTATTTCCTCATTTATTTGACCGCTTTATTCCTTTTCACGCTTTCTTAATGTGAGCGTAGTGTCGCCGCAAGTCAGGACCGCCAAACCAAAACCACCGAAAGCATCCCCCGGTTTGTGTTGATGTCTCGAGTGTTGGTTGCATTTTGAGTGCAAGTGGTGCTGCTAGGGGCGCATGTGGCATGTGCCAATGACGTGAGTGGAATGCCTTGGTGGTAGGTTGCACGGTTTGCAAGTTAGGCTACCAGCGTGTGTGTTTGGCATGTGCCAATGGCATGTGCGGAATGCCTCGGTGGTAGGTTGCACGGTTTGCAAGTTAGGCTACCCGGCGTGTGTGTTTGGCATGTGCCAATGGCATGTCGCGGAATGCCTTGGTGGTAGGTTGCACGGTTTGCAAGTTAGGCTACCCGGCGTGTGTGTTTGGCATGTGCCAATAACATGTCTGCGAATTCCTTGGTGGTAGGTTGCACGGTTTGCAAGTTAGGATACCAGCGAGCATGTTGGCATGTGCCAATGGCATGCGTGGCCGTTAGGGCCGTGGCCTTGGTAGGAAAAGCTACCAGCGAGCATGTTGGCATGCGTGGCCGTTAGGGCCGTGGCCTTGGTAAGAAAAGCTACCAGCGAGCATGTTGGCATGTGCCAATGGCATGCGTGGATGTTAGGGCCGTGGCCTTGGTAGGAAAATCTACCAGCGAGCATGTTGGCATGTGCCAATGGCATGCGTGGCCGTTAGGGCCGTGGCCTTGGTAGGAAAAGCTACCCGGGCGAGCATGTTGGCATGTGCCAATGGCATGCGTGGCCGTTAGGGCCGTGGCCTTGGTAAGAAAAGCTACCAGCGAGCATGTTGGCATGTGCCAATGGCATGCGTGGCCGTTAGGGCCGTGGCCTTGGTAGGAGAAGCTACCAGCGAGCATGTTGGCATGTTCCAATGGCATGCGTGGCCGTTAGGGCCGTGGCCTTGGTAGGAAAAGCTACCAGCGAGCATGTTGGCATGTGCCAATGGCATGCGTGGCCGTTAGGGCCGTGGCCTTGTAAGAAAAGCTACCAATGAGCATGTTGGCATATGCCAATGGCATGCGTGGTCTGTTAGGGCCCGTGGCCTTGGTAGGAGAAGCTACCGGCGAGCATGTTGGCATGCGCCAATGGCATGCGTGGCCGACTTGGCCTAGGTTGCATGGTTTGTAAGCCTAGGGCGCTATATTTGGCATGCGCCAATGGCATAGCGGCTTGGAAATATGGCTTGTGGTACGTGTTGGCATGTGCCAATGGCACGTCGGCCATGTTGACCTAGTTGCACGTTTTGCAAGCCCAGGGCGCTATATTTGGCATGTGCCAATGGCATAGCGGCTTAGTTTGGAATGGTTGCCAATGAGTGCGATATGTAGTTTGGTTTTGTCGTCGCTGCCATGGTGCGCAGTGTGCGGCTTGGTTTTGGCATTGTTGCAGTGTGCGGCTTGGTTTGGCATTGTTGCCATGGTGCGCAGATGTGCGGCTTAGTTTGGCATTGTTGCCATGGTGCGCGAGTGTCTGCGGCTTGGTTTTAGCATTGTTGCCATGGTACGCATGATGTGCGGCTTGGTTTTAGCATTGTTGCCATGGTGCGCGATGTGCGGCTTGGTTTGGCATTGTTGCCATGGTGCACGATGTGCGGCTTGGTTTTAGCATTGTTGCCATGGTGCGCAATGTGCGGCTTGGTTTGGCATTGTTGCCATGGTGCGCCGTGTGCGGCTTGGTTTGGTATTGTTTCCATGGTGCGCGAGTGTGCGGCTTGGTTTGGCATTGTTGCCATGGTGCGCAGTGTCTTTGCTTGGTTTGGCATTGTTGCCATTGTGCGTAGTGTGCGGCTTGGTTTGGCATTGTTGCCATGGTGCGCGAGTGTGCGGCTTGGTTTTGGAATTAGGGTTACGTATTAAAAACCTAATCCGGTATTTTGAAAAAAATACCCCTATTAATTATTTACACCTGAGTTAAATGCTCTTAGTTAATGTGTTGCGGGTAACACTAGGTCATGGGGTTTTACGATTTTACCCCTTGTTTAAAAACCACCATCAACATTAAGTCCCTGCTTCTCGGAACAGGGCTTTGTTGCGAGGTAAGCATAAGATGGTGACAAACTATCGGTGACAAACCATAAAGAGAATTGAGGAGGCTTGTCGACCTTTTATAAATAGGATTTGGAATCCTTGCCTCCTCGGGAGTTTTGCACAAATCGGGAGGCTGACACAATTGGTGGGGCCGGTGCAGCTTGGGCGACGTTGGGAAGTTGGCGTGAGTTGGGAAACTGAGTGTGCTAGCTGGTGGAACCGGCGCAATGTGGAAGCTGTGCGTGCTTGCTGGCGTGACTCGGGCGGTCATAGGGAAGTCGGTGCAATTGGTGGGGCCGGTGAGTTTGGGCGACATTGGGAAGTTGCGCCCTTGTGGGCCCGTTTCTTACACGCACGATTTTGGTAAAGGGAAATCCTTCCCTATTTTAGAATCTTCACGCCTATATATATAAAGTCCCTTTCTCCCATCTTGCACTTTCATCTTTTCATCCTTTCCTACTAGCGGAAGAGTCACAAAGAAAAACCGGCTTCTGGTATGTCTTCCAGTACTTCTCTTGTTTCCCTTTTTATGTAGGTGTAAACCCTAAGAGTAGGCGTTTTTCTTTATATATTGCGCATATAATTTCTTGGCGTGTCTCTTGTAGAAAATATTGTATGTATGCAACCAAGGGAAATACTGCATATATTATTCGAACCCGTAGGAAAGTGCTCCATATATTATTTTGAACCCGAAGAAGGTTCTGCGGATGCACTTGAGCCGTATAAAATACCGTGTATATAATTTTGAACCACGAAGAAAATCTGCGTGTGCGGTCTTGAACCCCGTAGAGAATACGTATATGAATCCAGAAGAAGAATACTTATATATGCTCCATATGACTTCGAACCCGCAGGAAATATTGTATATATGATTTTTCGGTCCCGAAAGAAATAATGCGCGTGCAGTTTTGAACCCGTAGAAAATGCTCCATATATAATTTTGAACCCGAAGAAGGATACTGTAGACACACTTGAACCCATATAAAATACCGCGTATATAGTTTTGAACCCGAAGAGAATTCTGCGTATATAGTCTTGAACCCGAAAAAAATTCTGCGTATATAGTCTTGAACCCGAAGAGAATTCTGCGTATATAGTCTTGAACCCGAAGAAAATACTGCGTATATAGTTTTGAACCCGTAGAGAATGCGCCCTCCTCTTTTTTTATTTATTTCGGGTTTTCCTTTTGTTGGGCGCAGTTATGTGTCAGGGAGATAATTTTTTTTTTTTGTGTGTGCAGGTATCTTGTTACTAAGTTGTTATTAAGAGATCCGACAAGATGTTACCTGAACAAAATTTCGCTTCATCAAAGGATGTCCATAATTCCAAACCAAACACGGATGATGAGTTCTTCGCCAAAAACTTGTCTCCAGCTCGGAAAAATCACCCGGGTTTCGTGCCAATTTTGTTAACCGGTGGTGAAGATGAAAAGGAAGACACGTTCGGTTCGCCAGAGAACACCATACGGTTCTGTCTTCAAAAAGGGGTATACTCCTCTTTCAACATTGATTTCGGGATGTGTCAAAGCCCATTGCGTTCTTTTGATAGATGGGTTGAGTTCATGGTGAGTAAGGAGCACATAAACACCAACTTTGACTCGGCGCAGATTATTGATGCTGTCGAGCTTAGTAAACCTCCAGTTAGGAAGGATATCCCGGGCTTGGTTGCTTTCATCTCCAGATGGTGTTCGGACACCCATACAATCATATGTAGATGGGGTGAGTGATAGGTGTAGAATACACCGTATTTACTATCTAGTAGTTACGCTTTCTTTGCTATTTTTCTTGTGAATTATGTACTTTACGTGTGTTTTTGAGTTATTAGGTACTGAGGAGTCGCACGGAGGAAAAGAAGAAGAAATTATCCAATTTGAGCAAAAAGGGCGAAATTGTCATCTTACAGGCAAGTGATATATGGAGCTGATCCAAGGTTAAGGGACAACTCTCTTTGGAGAAGTATTAAATGACAGTTAGCAAAAGTTAAGAGGTTTCCAATTTGGTTAACCCTTATCAGAAGTGCTGGGGTGCCAATATGAATTTTAGTCATTACAACCCTGAAATTGATTTTCTCCTTTTCATTACAACATACACGGAACTTAGAAACCGAGAGAGAGGAGGCGACACACTGGTGAGGAAATTCGAGAGGAAATTGAAGCACTTTGAGTTAGGGTGTTCTTGAGCTAATAGGGAATGATGAATTTCAGATTGAGAAGCAACATGGGAGTTGGTGCTTAGACCAGATCGAGAAGTAAGAGGAAATACAGAGAATGGCTCAAACTTAATGGTGAATTGAGATGATTTGGTTGAATCGTGAAATTGAGTTAGGGTTTCTGTTATTGAGGATGAAATCTGTGTTGTTAAGATGGGTTCCGATCTGAAATCGAGAAATTATGATCGAGCAGAGATAGATGTTGGAATTAGGGTTTACAACAGGAAGAAGGTGATTAAGCTCAGATGAAGATCGAGAGAAATTGGTGGTGGTTACTTGTGGATGAATGGTCGATTGCAGCATCGAATTTAAGGGTTTGAGTTGGATTCTTTGATTTCTGCTGTTAAGTTGCCCATGGGTCGATGGCAGTGAAAATGTGCTCTTGCCCTCATGGATTTTGGGGCCTGAGTTTATATGGTTGGACGTTCGAGTTAGTGGTACAGAGAATGGCTTGAGACTGTGGTTTTATTGAGTTAATGGTGATGTCGAATCTTTTCAGTTGGATTTCTTGTTGTTGCTGGTGCTCGAACGTTGAGAATGTGTGAACCGCAGCTGAAATGAAGCAATGATGTTTTGCGAAGGAGCTGGTACTGGTAAATTTGCAGGCAAAAGTGCAACTGCGATTCTGGTTGTGGATGAGGCTCAAGTGGTGAATCAAGAAGGGGTTTTTGTGTAATAGGCACTTGGTGCTCTTGTTCTTTAGTTCAAATGATTTGTGTGTGCAAATTGTTGAGATGAATTGGTGGCCTGTGATGATGCAATGAGCCGGACCGAGTTGGTTTGATGGCGGGAATTAGTGCGGGGCATGTTAGGAGTTGAGCGGGAGTTGTGCTTTGTGCCATGGAATTGCGGTGGTGGTTGTGATCGCGAGAAAGCTGGAAAAATGAGGTCTCAATGGTGAAGCAAATGGAGTGAGCTGGTGTTGGCCTAGGATGAATTGCGAGATGGAGCTTGCTATTGGAAGCTCACTGAGAATGGAGTGTATTAGATGCATGCCTAGGTACAGGTGATGGAAGTTGATGAGGCTGGTAATCTGAGCTAGCCATTGCAGGGATGTGCTGGTATTAGTGCAAG
The DNA here is from genome assembly GCA_023531295.1 of Papaver armeniacum. Taxonomy (NCBI): domain Eukaryota; kingdom Viridiplantae; phylum Streptophyta; class Magnoliopsida; order Ranunculales; family Papaveraceae; genus Papaver; species Papaver armeniacum. The sequence continues at coordinate 18,177 of JAJJWW010018481.1, read as the reverse complement.
GAAAGAGGTGCAAATGGAGGTGGTTTTGAGCTTTTGAGGTTAATCCAGGGGAATGGTTCATGGTTGTGGCAGAGATGAGTGGCCTGTGTAGCTCATGGTGTTGATACCTGAGTTTGTATGCAAGTGACTCAGTTAGAGGTGGCTGCTACAGGTGATGGTTGGTTTGTCATGGGTTGGTGCTTTAGATAAAGGTGGTATTGGGCATGGATGGAATTGGTGGAGTAGAGTTGCGAGAGGTGTATTGTAGAGAAGTCTTTGTGACGGTGTGCGGACTGTGGTGTTTGCAAGGGTTGCGAGGGCATAGAGATGAAGGCTGCATTGCAGGTGGTGTTTGTCGGTATTGGCACCGCAAGGTGAGGCAGTGGGTCAGTCTTTGATACTTAGAACCGGTGGTGCGGTTCGGGGAAGATTTGCCGATGGCTGTTGTCTATTTCAATGGAGTTGGTCTTTGTGTAGATGCGAGTCTTGAAGTTCGGGGAAGGCGACCATCATGGCTCAAGCACAATGATTGTGCTACTTAGCCCCGCCAATGCAATCGCTCATGACAAAGTCACTCACTCAGTGAAATCGACTTGGGGGCTAACTCGTCCTAACTCAGCCCATACTCGGGACAGTGACTCGGTCGACTCGAAATGACCCGTTGACCGGCCGACTTGACCCGTCGACCCGTCGACCGGTGGCCAGGCGGACTTTGCCCGATCACCGGGCTGTTTTCCGGCGACTTTCCGGCCGATTTCCGGCCACAATACCAGACTTCCGGCGACCACTTTTGGGGCGTATTTTCTACACGGGTTTCTCCTTCTTATGGGCTTGGTGGATTTGCATCTAATGGACTTTGAAGGCTAGACCTAATTTTAGAAGTTGGAGAAAAGCTATAAAGGGAAGGTCTTCTACAAGATCTTATATCTTATTCTTGGAACTTTGGAGAGCCGTTTTTGTTTACGCAACTAGGGTTTGCTTTTGTTCATCTTCTTCTTTAATTCAACTCATATTTTTGTGATGAACTCCATAGCTATGAGTAGCTAAATTCTCTATTATTGGTTAAGGATGTAGTCCGATTTCTAAAACTTGTGTTTGCTTTATGTATTAGTTTTCTCTCTTGTTTATCGTTCAATTCTCTGCGGTTTTTATGATCACATGATTGAAGTATTGTGATAGGATTATGGTGTTTGATTAGTTAAGTGGCCAATTAATTGAACTTGCATCTTAGTCCATAGCTATTTTAGGGTTTTTCATCAAGCGATAACCTTGAATATAAGTAGCATGATATGTTTACGGTTTGTAGTGATACACTCTCGTAATCATATGTAGAGTTTGACCATTGTCCGAATTGTTTTGCGCAACGCATGACAATTGCATTGATTAGCCTATTTACAGACTTAATGCTCCTAGGAATTGAACTTGATTAGCGCAAGGCGTTAGGTTATTCTTTAGGTAGGATTCACATATGCAGCCCTAATGTGTGTGTTGATGAACTTGAGAAATTAATAGATTATCTTGCTTTCTTGATTCTCTAGGCTTTTGATAACACAAGAGATTAAATCGTAATTCTAATCATATATGCAAGCACATGTCTAAGATTGAAGATGAATTCCTTGACCAATATTTCTCTCCATTGATTACTTTCTACAATTTACTTTGCTTTTAATTTACTTTTATTGCTTACATAGAATTCAGAAATCCCCCCCAATCGGTTATTTTAAGAAATTGATTACGAAATAACTACAATCGCCTCTCTGTGGATACGAACTCTTTCTTATCATATACTTTAGGAAAGTGAAATTATTTTTGGCGCATACGACAGACGATCAAATTTTGGCGTCGTTGCGGGAGGGCATACGGCTAGTTATTAAGTTTTAGTTTCTTTTACAATTTCTGCTTTCATCTTTGCTTTTTGTTTCTTGTCTTGTTTCTCACTTGTTTTTGCGAGAATTGTTTTGCGGTACCTAATCCACTGGCTTCTAAGGATTGGAATTATCCAAGGTGCGGGATAGCTACTCGACGCGGCATAATACTCCAACCAAGTCAAGACACAACGGACGAGCACGAGGAGGAAGTAGGAGAAGAGATTTTCCAACAACAAGAAGAAGGAAAAAGAGGTTCCAATCGTAGAGGAAACACACGTGGAAGAACAAGGAGCAATGGGTGATGCAAATCGTTCACTCAAGGACTTAGCTTCTCATAGGCTTGATATACAACAGGGGTGTATTCAAACGGACTCTACTTTTGAAATTAAACCGGGGTTGCTTAGAGAATTACCAAAGTTCCATGGCATGGAGAATGAAGATCCAAACAAACATCTTATGGACTTCCACACCATTGTCACGGCCATGCTTCCAGCGGATGTTGCGGCGGATGGTGCAATGTTGAAAGTTTTCCGTTTCTCTTTAATGGATAGTGCTAAGGATTGGTTGTTCTATTTACCTCCCGGAAGTGTCACAACATGGAATGGGTTGAAGAAACTCTTTTTAGAGAGATATTTTCCTGCATCAAAGGCTACTCAAATTCGCAAGGAGATTTGTGGGATGAAGCAAAATGTGGGAGAATCTCTATATGAATGTTGGGAACGATATAAGAGATTGGTGGCAAGCTGCCCTCACCACCAATTTAGTGATGCTATGATCATTCAATATTTCTATGAAGGACTCCAATCAAGTGATAGGAATCTCCTCGACGCTGCGGGTAGTGGTGCACTAGTTAACAAGACGGTGGCACAAGCTAGAGAGTTGATTGAAAACATGGCAGCGAACTCACAACAATTCTTGAGTCGTGGTTCGGATGTGCTTCTAAGAAGGGTTAGTGAAGTGAGCGAGGTTGAAGAGCTTCGTCAACAAATGGGTAATATGAACGCAATGCTTCAACAAGTTGCAGCCGCGGTGATACCAAGTTCCTCTCAATCTTATGAAGACGAGCAAGCTAACGCGATCTTTCCAAATCAACAAAGACGGTATGATCCCTACTCCAACACTTACAATCCGGGATGGAGAGATCACCCCAATTTTAGCTATGCCAATAAGCAAGGAGCGATTCAACAACCTAGTTTCAACAACCCGAGTGGATTTCAACCTCAACAACAACAATTCCAACCTAGGCAACAATTTCAACAACAACAACAACCTCAAAATATGGGATCCAATATGGAGGAGTTCTTTGAAATCTTTTATGCAACGAACGGAGAGTTCGGTTAAGGAGTTGCAAACTCAAGTTGGTTCTATGGCTATGGAGTTGAATCAATTGAAGGCACAAAATGGTGGGAAACTCCCTTCTCAACCTATCAACCCAAAAGAGGGTGTTAATGCAATTACATTGAGAAGTGGTACACAACTTGTGCAACCCGAAGTCACTGATTCGGGCGTGGTGGAAACACCAAAGGAACCTGTTTTGGAGGAGGAAAACCGAGGATTCTCCCCAAACTTCCGAGGTACCTATTCCTAACTCTAAAACTCCGGTTTCTACTTATGTTCCTCCTCTACCTTTCCCTCGCAGATTTGCAAGTTCTAAGAAGGCGGAACTAGAAAAGGAGATTTTAGACGTTCTAAAAAAGATCCATGTGAACATACCACTCATAGATGCAATCAAGCAAGTTCCAAAGTATGCAAAGGTGTTGAAGGACTTGTGTACCAATAAGCAAAGGCTCAAAGGTAATGAAGTGCTTAGTGTGGGGGAGAATGCTTGGCAATCTTACAACACAAACTCCCACTTAAGTGCAAGGACCTGGGTAGCTTTGACATTCCCGTCACAATTGGTAACACCAAATTTAACAAAGCTATGTTGGACTTAGGTGCTTCCGTTAATGTCATGCATGCGTCTATGTACAATTCACTTGATCTTGGTCCTCTTAAAAAGGCTGGAATTGTGTTGCAATTAGCCGATCGTTCTAATGTCTACCCAATGGGTATTGTTGAGGATGTTCTTGTGCAGGTTAATCAACTTGTATTTCCAGCGGACTTTTGCGTGTTAGAGATGGATGAAGGTTCACCAGACTTGTCTCTTCCATTGCTACTTGGGCGTCCCTTCATGAAAACGGCGAAAACCATTATTGATGTTGACAAGGGAACACTAACTATGGAGTTTGATGGAGAAATAATACGTTTCAACATTTTCGAAACGATAAGATATCCTAGTGATGTCCACTCTTGTTTCTCCATTGATGTGATGGACACATTGGCGCAACAAATGTTTAAGTTGAATGGTGTTGATACTTTGGAAACCGTGCTCACTACACCTATCGACAATGGTTATGCGTATAGTGATGAGATGAAAGAAACCATTGGTTCTCTTGACTCATTACCGGAAAAATCAGCAACTAAGAATATTTCATATGCTTCTTTACCTTGCAATAATGAAAAACTTGTGCCATCTATTGTTAAACCTCCAAGTTTAGAATTGAAACCTCTTCCAAGTCACTTAAAGTACTTGTACTTGGGTGACAATGAAGATTTACCCGTGATTGTTTCTAACGAGCTTAATGAATTACGGGGAGCAAAAACTTCTAAGGGTGCTAAGGAAGTACAAGACGGCCATAGGATGGACAATCGCCGATATCAAGGGTATTAGCCCCGCCGTTTGTATGCATAAAATTCGTGTGGAGGATGATTCAAAGCCTACAAGGGAAGCGCAACGCCGTTTGAATCCTCCCATGATGGAAGTGGTGAAAAAGGAGATACTCAAGCTTTTGGACGTGGGTGTTATCTACCCCATATCCGATAGCAAGTGGGTAAGCCCGGTACAAGTGGTACCAAAGAAATCGGGAGTAACGGTGGTGGAGAATGATAAGAATGAACTTGTTCCAACTCGTGTGCAAACCGGTTGGAGGGTTTGTATTGATTAAAGAAAATTGAATGCCACCACTAGAAAAGATCACTTTCCTTTACCTTTTATTGATCAAATGCTTGAATGTTTAGCTGGACACTCTTACTATTGCTTTCTTGATGGCTATTCAGGTTATAATCAGATTGTGATAGCACCGGAGGACCAAGAGAAAACCACTTTCACTTGTCCTTTCGGTACTTTTGCTTATAGAAGGATGCCTTTTGGCTTATGCAATGCTCCACCTACCTTTCAAAGGTGTATGGTAAGTATCTTTTCGGAATATGTTGAAAACATAATCGAAGTGTTCATGGATGACTTTAGTGTCTTTGGTGATTCTTTTGACCTTTGCTTGAATAACTTGTCTCTAATCCTTGAACGATGTGTTGAAACAAATCTTGTGCTAAATTGGGAGAAGTGCCATTTCATGGTAACTCATGGCATCGTTTTAGGCCATATAATATCTTCTAAAGGCTTGGAAGTCGATAAATCTAAGATAGACCTTATTCGTGCTCTAACCCCTCCCACTACGGTGAGGAGATTCGCTCTTTTCTTGGTCATGCGAGGTTTTTATCGTAGATTCATCAAGGACTTTTCCAAGATAGCATCACCACTTTGTAACTTATTGCAAAAAGATGTGGTTTTTAACTTTGATGAGAAATGTATGGCGGCATTCAATCGTTTGAAAGAACTTTTGATTTCAGCCCCTATCATTAAACCACCGGATTGGAGTAAGCCGTTTGAACTCATGTGTGATGCTAGTGATTATGCGGTTGGTGCGGTGCTTGGGCAACGTGTGGGGAAGCTTCCTCATGCTATTTATTATGCTTCTAGAACGTTAAATGAGGCCCAACAAAACTACACAACCACTGAAAAGAGTTATTAGCCATTGTTTTTGCTTTGGAAAAGTTTCGCTCTTATCTAATTGGTACAAAAGTTGTTGTTTTTTTCTGATCATGCAGCACTTAGATACTTGCTTACAAAGAAAGAGGCGAAACCGAGGCTCATACGATGGATTTTACTCTTGCAAGAGTTTGATCTTGAAATCAAAGACAAGAAAGGCAATTGAGAACACCGTTGCGGATCATTTGAGCCGACTTGCTGTGGACAAGGAGACTATCCCGTTGCGTGAAAGTTTCCCAGATGAGCAACTATTCTCCATTGCCTTTGGAGAACCATGGTACGCTGATATTGTTAATTACTTAGTGTCTAAACAAATCCCAAAGAACTTGTCTCGTCTTTGAGAGGGACAAACTTAAGAAGTTAGGAAACCAATACATATGGGATGATCCATACTTATGGAAACATTGTAGTGACCAAGTAATACGTAGGTGTGTTCCCGAAATTGAATTTAATTCTATCTTGTCTTTTTGCCACTCATATGCTTGTGGAGGACACTTTGGGAGTAAGAGAACCGCTCTCAAGGTATTAGAATGTGGTTTCTTTTGGCCAACTTTGTTTAAGGATGCACATGCATTTTGTATCACATGTGATAGGTGTCAAAGAACCGGCAATCTAGGTGCTCGAAATCAAATGCCGCAAACTATTATTCAATTTGTGGAGGTTTTTGATGTATGGGGAATTGATTTTATGGGCCTTTTTGTCAATTCTAATGGGAATTATTATATTTTGCTTGCTGTGGATTATGTCTCGAAATGGGTGGAAGCTAAAGCCACCCCAACTAATGATTCTAAAGTTGTTTCAGATTTTGTGCAAGCTAATATTTTTGCAAGGTTTGGAATTCCAAGGGCTATAATTAGCGATGGAGGTTCACACTTCAAAAACAGGTTCTTGCAAAGCTTGTTAAGAAAGTACAATGTGTCGCATAGGATTGCAACACCCTACCATCCGCAAACAAATGGACAAGCCGAAGTTTCCAACCGAGAGGTGAAATCCATTCTAGAAAAGACGGTGAATCCAACAAGGAAGGATTGGAGTTCGCGACTTAATGATGCATTGTGGGCATATAGAACCGCATATAAAACACCTATTGGGATGTCTCCTTTTAGGCTTGTTTATGGTAAACCTTGTCACTTACCCGTGGAAATTGAGCATAAGGCGTTTTGGGCTATTAAGCAATGCAACATGGAGTTGGATGGGGCTGGAAAGCAAAGAAAGTTACAACTTCAAGAGCTAGAGGAGATTCGTAATGATGCATTTGAAAGCTCACGGATTTACAAGGAAAAAACGAAAGCTTTTCATGATAATATGATTTCTAAGAAACAATTTTTCATTGGGCAGAAAGTGCTTTTGTTTAATTCTCGTTTGCAATTATTTCCGGGTAAATTAAGGTCACGTTGGATTGGACCTTTTATTGTGACTAATGTGTTTTCTCATGGTGCAGTGGAAATTCGTAGTTTAGCTACAGGTAATGAACTTAAAGTGAATGGGCACCGGTTGAAACCATATTATGAGAACTTCTCTTCGGATGTCGTGGAAGGAGTTAATCTTGTGGAAGTACTCCCTCTGGAGGAGTCATAGAAAGCAAGGAGATAGTCGGGTTGACGACTTTAAACCAAGCGCTAATTGGGAGGCAACCCAAAGGATGAGTATTTCTTGTCTTGTATTTATTTCTTTTCTTGTTTTTTGTTTTTGTTTTTGTTTTTTTTGTTTTGTTTTTTTTGTTTTTGCTGATTTCTTATTAGGATTTCCCACCTTGACTTACTTTGGATGATTCAATTTACATTGAGGACAATGTAAAGTTTAAGTGTGGGGGAGTGGTTTATGTTGTAAATTTTTGCAATTTTTCAATTTTTTTTTGTGAACTAGTGAATAAGAAAACTCCAACTTGTAGTTATTTAGAGTCACATAGTATACATGTCGCTAAGATTACATCGAGAATCTCACAATAGTGACTGAACTTAGAGATGACAGAGAACATGATCGGGTTTCTTAATTGTATGAGAGTTAAAGTTGGATTTAACCATGCCAGTGGCAAATAAGGTGCTGATCTGAATTCGGTATTAGAACATGTGATCCCCTATAGTGGAGACTACCCATGTTACATAATGTGAGGCACCAACCTTCAATTCTTTGTACTGTCTAAATTTGTGCTTTTAGAGTGTGTCACCATACGTAAATTCCGGGCGAGAATGGTGAGCTGCCCAATTTCCCACCATAGAAGCACTATTTTGATCTCTTGAGTGCTATTTTTATCAACCATGTTGGTGACATCGAATTGCTAACTTACATACCACTTGTGATCTTGTTCGCGATTAGCACCATCCACCTTATCTCTCTCTACACCAACAGTCCATAGAAACACCATCATCATCAACAAGAGGAGCATCACAAATTCGAAGGAAAGTTGAATACGTTCGAGGTTTACAAGCAACACTACAAAATGGGCAGGTTTCATATTTGAGTAAAGCAACAAAAACAGGGAGCGGAAATTTTATAAGTTGAAGACTATTATACAAGAGTGGAAATTATTAAGGATGAGAATTCGAGAAGTCTATGATATCAAGACATATAAGTTGTGAAGATTCAAGCGGTAAAGTACTTATACCATGGCATTTTACTTACATTTTTATTTTTTTTGTATTTTACTTTCTCTTGTCTCAAAAAAAAAAAAAAAAAAAAAGAAAAAAAAGAAAAAAAAAAAAAAAAAAGAGACAAGAGAAAAAAATGTTTTTATTTTGTTTTATTTTTATTTGTTATAAAAAAAAAAAAAAAAAAAAAATTAAAAAAAAAAAAAAAAAAAAAAAAAAAAAAAAAAAAAAAAAAAAAATTGGGTTTGTATAGTTTGTTTTTATTTTTGTATTCTTTCAATAAAGCCTATGGAAAGAAGGAATATCTATAATGAAGTTTCAAGCGACAAGGAATTTGAGGAAAGAATCATATTGTCAAGATTCTACGAAGTTCGAGAGTTATCATCAAGAGTTGAAGACCGAAGACGAAGATGAAGACACCGATAGAAGACCGAAGACGTTTCTATGGATGTTGTGAGTGGTGCTAGCTGCACGCTGAACGGATTCACTGTAAGTAAGCATATTCCCACCTTCGTTAAATGGTTTGATTTCCTTTTGAAGAGATCGTCAGAAAAATGGGTTTTCAAAAATATATAAAATATGTGGGTTTTCAAAATACTTTGGAGGGTTTTGCCTTCCTACCATTCAACGTGTCTCAGGATTCTCTCTTCATTCCAACTCCGGACACATGTGTGACCCATAAAAAGTCGCTTTTTATTATTGAGAGCAATTTCATAAAACCCTTTCTTGTGAGGCGAGTCGAGACTTTTGATCACTCCGAACCCGAATTTTAGTCGAGAAGGGATGGTTATCTCTCTCTCAACTTTTAAGAATGAGATTGTGTTCATTTATGTGTCTAACTTCTTATGACTAGTGTGCAGAATCTCTATGTCTTCTTAGCACGTTGGATACTATCATTACGGAGAACTAGTAAGTTGGTAAAATAGGTTTTGTGGGTATATCTCTAGTAAACCCTCACGAGACTATAACTCGTCCACTAGGGACACCTAGGGTTTAAAGGCTTGTTATTTATGCTAAAAGTGACCGTAGCCTCGACGACACGGATGTTGTATTTTATTGTTTTGTTTGATTTGCTCGAGGACTAGCAAAGTCTAAGTGTGGGGGAATCTGATAGGTGTAGAATACACCGTATTTACTATCTAGTAGTTACGCTTTCTTTGCTATTTTTCTTGTGAATTATGTACTTTACGTGTGTTTTTGAGTTATTAGGTACTCTGGAGTCGCACGGAGGAAAAGAAGAAGAAATTATCCAATTTGAGCAAAAGGGCGAAATTGTCATCTTACAGGCAAGTGATATATGGAGCTGATCCAAGGTTAAGGGACAACTCTCTTTGGAGAAGTATTAAATGACAGTTAGCAAAAGTTAAGAGGTTTCCAATTTGGTTAACCCTTATCAGAAGTGCTGGGGTGCCAATATGAATTTTAGTCATTACAACCCTGAAATTGATTTTCTCCTTTTCATTACAACATACCTGGAACTTAGAAACCAGAGAGAGGAGGCGACACCTGAGTGAGGAAATTCAGAGGAAATTGAAGCACTGAGTTAGGGTGTTCTTGAGCTAATAGGGAATGATGAATTTCAGATTGAGAAGCAACATGGGAGTTGGTGCTTAGACCAGATCGAGAAGTAAGAGGAAATACAGAGAATGGCTCAAACTTAATGGTGAATTGAGATGATTTGGTTGAATCGTGAAATTGAGTTAGGGTTTCTGTTATTGAGGATGAAATCTGTGTTGTTAAGATGGGTTCCGATCTGAAATCGAGAAATTATGATCGAAAGAGATAGATGTTGGAATTAGGGTTTACAACAGGAAGAAGGTGATTAAGCTCAGATGAAGATCGAGAGAAATTGGTGGTGGTTACTTGTGGATGAATGGTCGATTGCAGCAGGGAATTTAAGGGTTTGAGTTGGATTCTTTGATTTCTGCTGTTAAGTTACCCATGGGTCGATGGCAGTGAAAATGTGCTCTTGCCCTCATGGATTTTGGGGCCTGAGTTTATATGGTTGGACGTTCGAGTTAGTGGTACAGAGAATGGCTTGAGACTGTGGTTTTATTGAGTTAATGGTGATGTCGAATCTTTTCAGTTGGATTTCTTGTTGTTGCTGGTGCTCGAACGTTGAGAATGTGTGAACCGCAGCTGAAATGAAGCAATGATGTTTTGCGAAGGAGCTGGTACTGGTAAATTTGCAGGCAAAAGTGCAGCTGCAGTTGCAGATTGTGGATGAGGCTCAAGTGGTGAATCAAGAAGGGGTTTTGTGTAATAGGCACTGGTGCTCTTGTTGCTGGTTCAAATGATTTGTGTGTGCAGCTGTTGAGATGAATTGGTGGCCTGTGATGATGCAATGAGCCGGACTGAGTTGGTTTGATGGCAGGAATTAGTGCAGGGCATGTTAGGAGTTGAGCAGGAGCTGTGCTTTGTGCCATGGAATTGCAAATGGTGGTGTGATCGCGAAAAGCTGGAAAAAATGAGGTCTGTGGTGAAGCAAATGGAGTGAGCTGGTGTTGGCCTAGGATGAATTGCAGATGGAGCTGCTATTGGAAGCTCACTGAGAATGGAGTGTATTAGATGCATGCCTAGGTACAGGTGATGGAAGTTGATGAAGCTGGTAATCTGAGCTAGCCATTGCAGGGATGTGCTGGTATTAGTGCAAGGAAAGAGGTGCAGATGGAGGTGGTTTTGAGATTTTGAGGTTAATCCAGGGGGAATGGTTCATGGTTGTGGCAGAGATGAGTGGCCTGTGTAGCTCATGGTGTTGATACCTGAGTTTGTATGCAAGTGACTCAGTTAGAGGTGGGCTCTACAGGTGATGGTTGGTTTGTCATGGGTTGGTGCTTTAGATAAAGATGGTATTGGCTGTGGATGGAATTGGTGGAGTAGAGTTGCGAGGTCATTGTAGAGAAGTCTTTGTGACGGTGTGCGGACACTGTGGTGTTTGCAAGGGTTCCGGCATAGAGATGAAGGCTGCATTGCGGTGGTGTTTGTCGCTGTATTGGCACCGCAAGGCTGAGACAGTGGGTCAGGCTTGATACTTAGAACTGGTGGTGCGGTTCGGGGAAGATTTGCCGATGGCTTGTCTATTTCAATGGAGTTGGTCTTTGTGTAGATGCGATCTTGAAGTTCGAGGGGAAGGCAGCCATCATGGCTCAAGACAATGATTGTGCTACTTAGCCCGGCCAATGCAACGGCTCGGGGACAAAGTCACTCGGCTCAAATTGTGAAGTCGACTTGGGGCTAACTCGTCCTAACTCAGCCCATACTCAGACAGTGACTCGGTCTGACTCCGAGCTGACCCGTTGACCGACCGACTTGACCCGATCCAACCCGTTGACCGGTGACCGGGCGGACTTTGCCGGTCACCGGAGCTGTTTTCCGGCGACTTTCCGGCCGATTTCCGGCCACAATACCAGACTTCCGACGACCACTTTTGGGGCGTATTTTCTACACGGGTTCTCTCCTTCTTATGGGCTTGGTGGATTTGCATCTAATGGACTTTGAAGGCTAGACCTAATTTTAGAAGTTGGAGAAAAGCTATAAAGGGAAGGTCTTCTACAAGATCTTATATCTTATTCTTGGAACTTTGGAGAGCCGTTTTTGGTTACGCAACTAGGGTTTGCTTTTGTTCATCTTCTTCTTTAATTCAACTCATATTTTTGTGATGAACTCCATAGCTATGAGTAGCTAAATTCTCTATTATTGGTTAAGGATGTAGTCCGATTTCTAAAACTTGTGTGTGCTTTATGTATTAGTTTTCTCTCTTGTTTATCGTTCAATTCTCTGCGGTTTTTATGATCACATGATTGAAGTATTGTGATAGGATTATGGTGTTTGATTAGTTAAGTGGCCAATTAATTGAACTTGCATCTTAGTCCATAGCTATTTTAGGGTTTTTCATCAAGCGATAACCTTGAATACAAGTAGCATGATATGTTTACGGTTTGTAGTGATACACTCTCGTACTCATATGTAGAGTTTGACCATTGTCCGAATTGTTTTGCGCAACGCATGACAATTGCATTGATTAGCCTATTTCTGAGACTTAATGCTCCTAGGAATTGAACTTGATTAGCGCAAGGCGTTAGGTTATTCTTTAGGTAGGATTCACATACGCAGCCCTAATGTGTGTGTTGATGAACTTGAGAAATTAATAGATTATCTTGCTTTCTTGATTCTCTAGGCTTTTGATAACACAAGAGATTAAATCGTAATTCTAATCATATATGCAAGCACATGTCTAAGATCACTACACCAAATTCCCAGATTCGTAACAGGAGTTCGTAACGGCTTTGTGGCCGTTACAAAATTCCCGTTACAAATGGCCGTTACAAAATATTCGTAACAGGCATAAGCCGTTACTAAATTTTTTATAATTCGTAACATAGGGCAACCGTTACGAATTTTTTTTTAGGCGTGCGAATCACACGCTTGGTCACAGTTGGGTCGTAACACGTAGAGTTTTTAGGTGTGCGAGTCACATGCGCGACAGTTTTTTTTCACCCCACCCCAAATCACTTGGAGGATGTTTCTCCCCTTATCTAAACTAATATCTCTACCATTCATTTTCTTTCTCGAGATGCATCTCAAATACTCGGACATAATACCCTAGCTTTTATTCCATTTACATCTTCCATCTCTATCTATTTTCTACGCCTCATCGTCCTAAGTCCTAACCCTCTTCCTCTCTATTGCTCTCTCACAATCTATCTACCCAAACAAAAATTAACAGAGAGGCCATTATTCGATTCACTTTCCTCTTCTTTTCTTGATTTCTCCTTGTAGACCTTTGTGTTCTTCAAACCCGGAAGAGATCGATTTTCATTCTCAACTTGCTTTCTGTGTTCTTTTTTTTTTTCTATGTGATTTGAGAGGCATGATGAAGGTTTTGTGATCGAGAGCTAAAGGGATTGATCAAAGAATAGTTGTTGGAAACGATACTGATTCGACTGGTGGATTCAAAATTAGCAGAAAAGGTAACCTGAAGCTTTAATTAGGGTTTCTTTAATTTGATAATTGATTCGTAAATGCCTGTAAGTGTATGCTTAAGAGCTGATTATCTGTAGATCTAGTAGTGATTTTATATTCCTGGATGGTAAAAGCAGTGATTTGTAGATTGGATTTTGATGTGTGTTGCTTTTAACATAAACCCTAGATTTTTTCTAGATTGGGTTAAATGGGTTTCATCTCTGTCTCTGTAATGATGTTCGGATTTTATGATTATTTATGTGGCTAAGTATGTATGCATTGATTTCTTAGCTGAGAAAGGGTTGTATAACATAAATATCTCTTTGGGTTTGCTGATATCTATTTCCGATTATTTCCTGGTTTTGGTTTGGCTGTATGGAATTGTAACTGAAATCATCTTTTGAACTTCTTATATCTTTAGTTGAATATGCTCATTTGATTTCTAGCCTTACTTCAAGAGGTTTCAAGTCAAATTCAAGCGAAGGAGAGGTATATGCTCATTTGATTTCTGATGTAATTTCTTATATCTTTAGTTGGATGTTATCTGATTGTATTGCGTCATTATAATGAATGCAGAGAGAAACAACGATTACATAGCCAGAATCCGTCTTATTAAAAAGGACAAGAACTAGTACGTCCACTTCACCAACAAATACATTATTTGCTCAGATCATAGATGCTACCATTACCGGTGATTTGGTAATGTGTGAGTGCTACAGTTGGAACTATTATTTAGCTTGAGTAGACTAGATGAGGCTGTCTGTAGGTTCATTATAATGTTATTTCCTCTTACAACTTCTTCATTCACACTTTACAGGAAGAGCATCTGAATTGGACACCTATCTAGCAAATATTTATTTGGTTCCTAGAAGGCTAAAGGACCTGTGTGCTATGTTCTTGGACTTGGTTCTGACGGTCGTTTTCTTGAGATCGTGGAAGGATCGAAGTCGACATCAGTAAGGATGGTAATTTTTCTTTCTTTGCCTGTCCTGTATTCTGGTTTTGTAAGTTCTTTTTTACGAAGAAGAATGCCGTATTATATTTGTATTTCCTGCTTTAATTAGCTTACCAAAGTGTTAAATCTTTTATACCCTTTTTGTGACATTGGAATAGGGCTCACGAAAATCTTTATTGATTGTTTTTCATGGTGGCATATGTGATCCTAAAATGGCTCTGGTTATTGATGATCGTCTGAAAGTGTGGGATGAGATAGATCAACCTAGAGTGCACGTTATGCCTGCATTTGCTCCATACTATGCTTCTCAGGCTGAGGTATACTAAACCATCGCCTGCTTTGTTCTGCTTAAACTTATCAAAGAAAAAACAATTATCGCCGTGTGCTCACTGTAACTCTCTTCTTTATAGGCAAATAATGTGGTGCATGTTCTCTGTGTTGCAAGAAATGTTGCTTGCAATGTTAGAGGTGGTTTTTTCAAGTAAGAACTTTATGCAGAATAAGTTTATTTTATTGATATTTATTTTTGCTATCGACTTGTTTGTGGCTTAAGGTTACAAAATTGGTTTATTTAATTTTGGCAGAGATTTTGACGAGAGTCTTTTGCAATGGATTATTGGCATATTTTATGAAGATGACGTGGAAGAAGGCCCATCTCCTCCTGACGTGAGCAACTTTTTGATTTCAGAGGTAAGTGGTAAACATGAACCATATATAGAAGTCTCCATCTGTTTGGAGTAGCAGCTTACCACACTAGAAATATCTCGGTACATGTAACTTCTCATCATACTACGATATCAAGCAATAGTCATACCTAAGATTGGCGGACTTGAATCCAAAATAGATAAAAAGCATTTCTAACTGTTTAATAGGCAAGTTTGGGTTTCATCCTCGTACAACCATGTATGCTATGCAGTTGCTTTGTGATCTTATGGTACATCACGCTTTCAGTTGTCCTTCTAATTGACACAATTTATCATCATGTTCAGGATGATGGTACTGCTGCAAACAGAGGTCCACTGCGCTTCGAGGGCATGGCGGACGTTGAGGTTGAGAGGAAATTAAAGGTCAATCTCATTGTTGTTTTGATGATTGTTTTTTGTCGATATGCATGGTAAATGCAGGATAAGTCTCGTGTGTAAATCGCAGAATACATGATCTGAATGCTGTTGTGCCCATACTTCGAAAAAAACTTGTTTTTCATGGTCAACTTTTATGCTTAATGAACAACATATGTTTTGGGATAAACTACATTTGTGATCCAGAGAAGGATGTGCAAACGAATGCATAATTCGTGTGAATAGGTATGGTGTTTGAGGGATATACTACATTTGTCGCCCAGAGAGGGATTTGCAAATGAATGCATATTTTGTGTGAATTTTGGGATATGGTGTTTGAGGGGCGAAGTTAGGCAGGGTAATGGGGTTTAAAGAATATAGGGTGGCGGTTTTGTAATGCCAAACAATATTATTCTACTGTATCTTGTGTACATTTTAAAGCCTAAAATTTGTGGTTCAAATGTATTTCATTAGATTAGTTATGGAAAGGCCAAAGCATGATAAGCCTTTTAGCAGCTTAGGCTTGGTGAATTCTCACTCATAGAATCTGTTTTTGTCGCTTATTAATCAGTTTGATTTAATTGGAAGTATCCAAGTGCCTTCCATTTGTGATATATCGTTTGACTTCTTGTTCTTTTGTTACAGATCCCTTTTGTGCGTCTTGATATTGGTCGATCACCAAAGTAGGAGAACCTGTTTGTTAATATGGATGACTCAAAACATCCTCTACCTCTTTCAACAGTTTATCATAAGCTAACACCAGTTCAGACTTCCTCTTACACATTCCTCCAAGCAGTTTTCGGCCATGCATACCCTGTAAGTGTTGGGGTTCATTCCTTTTCTTAGGCCGTTGACTAATTGCATTCGAAAGAATCCGGACTTTTGTATGAATTTTATATTGACACTCACTTGGGGTATTTTTCTTTGTTTTGGAAGGTTGCTCTGTTGGATGAGGAGAAAGTTCTTTCTATAGGAAAGCAGATTAGTGCAGTAGGTATTTGTAGCTCCGAAGATGGGGTTCCACAAATCAAATCATCACAGGACCTCCCCTGTTTCTTGTAAGAAGTTCTTAAAAGCGTCACATCCTGTTTGGTTAATGGATTAAACTAGTTCTGTTGGAATAATTTTGTGCATTTTTTCTCATGTTTAGGACTGAGAAGACTAAAGATCAGCTGGTGGTGGATATGGCGTTTAGTACAAAATGTTTATTTTGGGGTGGACTTATTCTAGGGTCGCTTTTAATCGAATACTAGGCTATGCTACCATCGAGTAAATACGTGCTTAACTAAGTATTCACATGTTTGCGAATTTAAGTGCTTTTGATTTTAAGAAAAATGCTCTATTAGAATCATATCTGAGAAATTCAATGAAAGACTCAAGTTCCCCTCAAATTCTGTATAGATAATCATCTGCCCTTTGAATTAGATTAAGCCTCTTCCTGAAAATAATAAACCTTACTCTCACTGTGCCATTTATGTTGTCGGAGAATAAAAGCTAATAAAGTGTTGGTTGCTTGCATTCAGGGAGCTTCATAAATTGGTTTACTTTTCCGTTTATGATAAACAATATCAATCGATTGTTTTATAAGAGACCTGTCATCCCATAGTAGCATAACCGCCATTAACATGGAGCTCATTAAATTGTACTATTCAACCTAAAACAGTTCTTGTACAAATTGTCGGTAGACTATTTTGTCCCTAAATCCTTCAAACGTGGGTGCTTAGGAACCGGAAAAGGTGGAGAGAATGGAGGCGTTGAAGGGAAAATGAGAGAGCTAGTCAAGCGCACCCGGATGGTGGGTATTGCAAGTCTCTCATTGTCTATTCTTATTCTTAATACCTCTTTTTTATTTTTTTCTTGTATGTGTGGCAGGTCAATCGTGTTGAATATTTACTCACAAATCTTTTCTACATCGAGATATTAAGCCAGATAATCTCCTCATGGGGCTTGGAAGGCGTGCAAATCAGGTTTGTGTCTTTACTTTTTAATACTTTTTCCATTCTCCAGCAAATGCTCAAGATAAGTTTTTTGATGCAATAACTTGACAGGAACTGCTCGGTATGCAAGCATGAATACTCACCTCGGCAAGCAGGTACAAAGAAGAGTGTACTCATCAGTGAATACGGTCAGGCTTATGGATGCAGCTGAAGTTGCCGAGAACAAGCTCTCTTCTGCTTCATCCAAAACTGCAACCAAAATGGATAGCCATAGGTGAGGATGCTTAAAAGAATCTAAACTGGTAATTTAGTGATTTTACTTTTGGTGATGTTTGCGATCTTACTTTTTGTGCATTTTCTTTGCATAGTGCAAATTGGTTTTCATGACATCATGCTGTCATGCTTACCTGCAGTTTATATGTTTCTTTTAGAGATTTGATAGTTCATGAAGTAATGTTTCGCATTGTCCAACACTTAACCTGCGAGGATGTATGGGGCCGACTATCCAATCTACATTGCTTGGTTTTCTGTGGAGTCTGTTTTGATTTTGCGATTGGAATAAAGAATGGGGTTACAATGCTAATACGTCTCCATAATGCTGGAAAGAAAGATAAGATCATGTTATCTTTGTAAGTTTGTAAATAGTATCTCGCTTAAAGTGGTTTATGTTAGAAGAATTTGTGAACTTAGGAAGTTTCCAAATTTTCTTATGAATAACTTAATAACTTAATACTTAGCAAAAAAAAAAAAAAAAAAAAAAAATTGTACTTAGAAAAATTTAATTTCTTTTTCTGATTTGAATTGAATGGATGTTAAATGAATTGAATGAATGATGAAACTATTGTTAAGTGTGGATGATGAATGGAAAAGTGTATGAATTTCATTGTTTCTATATGAAAAATGAATCACAATAATATTGACCTCGGTCAAAATTGGTTGATATTGACTAATTTTGACTAGGTCAA